>WWET01000044.1:432663-454324 GCA_011038615.1 Limnodynastes dumerilii | reverse complement strand
TATATTTATTTATTTATTTATTTGAGAGCTTACCCCCGGAGAGGTCCCTAAGTCTCTGAAACAGCACTTTCTCTGAGCTCTCATTTAAAAATACATGATATATGACCCAAAGTTGGGACTCTGACAGTATTAGAGTTAGGACCATCATAAGAAAGAAACCGGCTCAGGTTGCCCACTGGAAGCATCCAAACTAGGTATTTAAGGTACTTTTATTTATTAAGTGGAACTGCACATACATGTACCAGATGTATTATGAATTTTGGACACATAGGGCCTGATCTAGAGCTATGCTCTGGAACGTTATTACGCCGGGCGTTGGCATAAGATCGGCTGTTAAGCCGATCTGCACATGCGACCACCAGATGTTTCTAAACATAAGGGGAATCTTAGCTTTTGTGGATCTTGCTTTCGTAACTGCATCGTAGTTGCGAAGGAAGGGGTGGGGAGCACCATAACTAAGATGCAGTTATGGAAGGTAGGCAGGGGGAGGCAGGGTAATTAGTTCCGAGGGCCTGGGTTTATACAATTACGCTACTGTCCCGGCGTAACTACACTTGGTTATGCCGGCTGAAGTTAGAGTAGCCTTCAGCTGGTGTAATCAAGTGTAATTATGCCGGGACAGGGGGAGTGTCTGGGGGAGTGCATTAGAGCTACGCTGGCCGTACTTACTAACAGCAGCACAGCGTAGCTCTGGATCAGGCCCATAAATTCTACATGTTAACAATGAAAAGATAAGCTGTAGCTCCTATACAGCTGCATAGTATGCAGAGTCTCGTACAAATATATTAATGTAGAATATATAACTATATCCTCTATGCACTAATACATTTGTATATTGTTACATTGACATTTTTTTTTTTAAGTATTGTACATTACCTTGAACATAATTTTATGGTTCTAAATGTGATTGAATTGAGAAATGCAGCTTTTAGCATGGATTTGTTTATTATTTTGTTTCGAGTTTTAGGATACTTTATAAATTATGTACAGCAACATAAATATTTAACAGCTTTCTAGTATTGTATAAATAGTTGGAAGCTGGAAGCCTCTTTTACTATGGTGAAATCAATGTGAGCCTCTTTACTGCTATGAAAAATGGTTCATCTTGTACTTTGAGTTGTTCTCCCATTTTGCTTGAGTGAGCAAATTGATTGTCTTTATATATAGAATGTTCTCATAAAACCCCTACGTGATCAGCAATTATACAAGACCATCAGAAAGTGAATTATTTATTTGTAATGATTAATGGTTGTTACACTAACAAACCTTTATGAACAATGTTTATAGTTGTTTCCATCTAAACGTTATTTTGCAACTAATTTTACCACAAACAATCAAAGTACACATCATACAACACAAGTTAGAGACTCAGGACCTGAATCACACTTAAGAATGCAATAGGTTCCTAAATATACGCAACTAATAGCAAGGAAACTTCCTCGGCACGGCCCCGGTCTTCAGGTTCTTATGTGACTTATGAGTGCCAAAGGGCTTCCTTAACTGTAGGTTCGCATTTGAATGAGTTGGGCATCTAGTTAGGAACGTAACAGCATAACCGAGCCTTCATTTGGTCATTTAAATGCCTCCCTCCACCCAAATCTTCATATCTGCTGAGTTCATTATTCACGGAACGGGCCTTTTTGCGTATGTTACTACGAACCTAGAGATTTTAAGTTCGTAGTGTATAAACACGGAATTTGCATCCTTAAGTCCAACGCAAATAGCATATAAAAGTTACTACGCATGCGCAGTGCATCCGTTCTTAAATATACGCACCTAACACCAGAAGAATTCTTAAGTGTGAATCAGATCCTCACTTACAAGAGGTGCCTTGTTTCAGCGTAAGTGATCATAACCCAATAAAGTTATACTGGAAAACATATTGTTTCATCTGAAGTCCACTGCTTTGAGATAAAAGGTTAAAATAGTTCTCACGCTGATGTATTGATGCAGCCGACCAGGACCAGATATATATATATTTTTTTATTTATTAACAGGTTTTTAAATAGCGCTATCAGATTAAGTAGCGCTTTACAGAGAATATTTAACATTTAAAATTTAACATCAGCCCCAATGGAGCTGTATTTTAAGATCCCTAACACATACATACATACATACATACATACACACACAGCTAATTTATTTAGAAGCTAATTAACCTACCAGCATGTTTTTGGAGCGTGGAAGGAAACCCATGCAGACACGGGGAGAACATACAAGCTCCACACAGGTAAGGACTAATGTGGGAATCTAACTCCTGACCTCAGTGCTGTGAGACACAAATGCTACTCACTGAGCCACCGTGGTGCATAAGATTTTTAGACAGTGGGGGTTTTAACTCCATGCCTGAGTATGTATGTACCAAGTACAATTGACCCAGCAAATTCAGCCTGTTCTAGGTCACTCTCCACTCCATTAAAATACTTATTTGTTGCTGGTTACACAACTGTTACCAGGTAGCTCCCCATTCATAAGTTGAGCATTATGAAGCAAGACATTCTTCCTTGCTATACACAAATTGTGGTAGATTATTAAATGGGTGCTAGGTTAAAACACAGGATCAGTGCCACACCTCTGCTTCTGCTGCACTCCAAGCTTCAAGCACAGAGTTAGTGGGAATTCAATACCAGATCCCCACAGTATCCAAACTTCTGTGTGTGTCAAGGAAGGCCTCTTACTCGCAAGGAGCTATGATAGCAGGACACTACCTAAAGATTAGCATGTCATCCCAATGTAATGGACGACTTATAAACCTGGATAGTGTGTAAGGATTGTATTATTTAAATACCTCCCACCTAGTGTATGAGCTGTACTCTTCCTGCCCTGCCATCGGAAAGACCTTCAACATGGAAGTCTGGATCCTGAGCTGCTTGTCTTGTTACTCATTCTTACTCGTGAAAAAAGTTTCTTTAAGTATCTTGGAAAATTCCCAAAAATACAATTTCTTAAATAGCAATCTCAGTATATTCCCATATAGAATAAGTAACACACAGTGTCAGAGCGACACCTAATTCACAAGAAATGACAAACAGTAATTAGTGGCAGACATCCAACGTTATCACAGAAGGAATTATTTTTCTTTATCTTTGTTCTTTAATGGTCTCCCGGTCGGTGGATTGTTACTTACATCCGTCATCTTTTTTCTTGATGTTGGCAGCTATTTTCCTTCTTCTTACAGGTGTCTTATAATTACGTAGGGTTCCGGATGTAATAAGCAAAGGGAGACACACAATTCCGCATTTTACTCTTTTTTTATTTTAGATGAAAACATATTTTAAAGAAAATACACTCACACGTCTAAAATTACATATAAAAATATCTGTAACTGCCAATATACAAAGTGCTTATGTACCTGTGCATTACTCGATAGGGAACTGTTTCTTTTTCTCAGAACCATCCCTGTTTATCCCTGAAGGTGCACATTACCTTTCAATTTAAAGTTTTTACATTTAATAGGTCTTTTTCAAGGCATTGGATGGCTAGCTTGGTTGGTAACATGCACTGATTGGGGTTATTGTTGTAGAATGATCAGATCTTTAAGGGTCTTTACCACTAAATGCTATGTGAGACATTCACAACACATAAAACATCTCTAATAAACCTAATAAACAACCTATAAAAAATGTTATAAATGAAAACAAAAAATACCTGTCTTTAGACCTCTGGCCTTCAGAATCACAATGAACAACTTGAACTTTTCTATTTAACAGGTCTGTTAATGGCAAAGCTGCTTATGAAGCTGCATAGTCTGTCATTGTAAACAGAATTCATTATAATAAAACATTTCAGGGATGCATTTAATGACATATATTTACAAAATATATGACTTGTTTATGACTATATTTGTATACAGCATTGAGATAATGGGTCCATTGTGATGACATTACTTGCTATCAAGACGATAGAAAGTAATTGTATCATAGCCAGTTTTTTTTAGAGGCTGAAAAGAAACATATGACATAATGAAGAAAAACAGTTTTAGGGAGAAGAATTAGTAACAGAACGAGAGAAGTATGATGGCCCTTTATAGATCGTTGGTACGACCTCACCTAGAATACTGTGTTCAGTTCTGGAGGCCATATTTCCAGAAAGACATAAATACATTAGAGACTGTGCAAAGAAGAGCAACTAAAATGGTCCATGGCCTTTGTAACAAATCATACCAAGAAAGGCTAGAGGAACTAAACATATATAGCTTGGAGCAGAGAATGGAAAGGGGGGATATGATAGTAGCTTTCAAATATATTAAGGGTTGTGACCGGATAGAGGAGGGTGGCAATTTTCGAAGGAAGAGGTGTAATAGAAAACAAGGGCATAAATATAAACTGGAGGGTGGTAGATTCAGAGTAAATGTGCAGATAAATTACTTCACTGAAAGGGTGATAGATAAGTGGAATAGCCTCCCATCTGAGGTGGTTGAGGTTAACACAGTAGAACAGTTTAAACATGCTTGGGATAAATATAAGGACAGGGGTGTAGGAACTGGGGAAGGGGCAGGCAGTCGCCCGGGGGGGGGCCCCCCCATGATTTTTGTTGGGGGGGGACATAGACTGTGTTTTGCCCCCCCCCCATGAACTTCTGCACAAAGGTGAATGAGAATGAATGAAGTGAAAATGGGTATGAAGCGATAATAGCTTTATTTGAATTTGTCAACTGTTCTCATTTCTGTTTAGCAAAAATAAAGTTGTCTTTATGTTTGTTCTGTACTTTTTCTTCTGGCAAACGCTTTTTCTTTTTTTCTTAGAATCCCCACTCATTTTGCTATCACAATTTGCAGTAAGAATAAGCAGACACAGGAGACCGGGAAGCGGTACTTCCCATTGACTGTTCCTATAAGTTGAACGACAATGCAACAGAGAGAGCGAATAATTGTGGCCTGTGGATGGTTTAAAATGTTAGCAGCAGTCTCATTGTTGCCAGATCGTAGGGTAGATTGCCTTAAGTGTTGTAGAGGGTCATGGCTCCCAGAGCAGGTTCATGTAATGCCCCCCCACCCCCATGTAGCAGTAAATTCTTCATGCTACTTTCTGAACTTTTTTAAAATATAGATTGTTATAACTATCAAATATTCTTTAATATAGCCTTATTATACAGATTAATTGATTGATTGATTGATTGATTGATTGATTGATTAAAAAAATATGAAGTGTTCAGTTCATAAACATTTAATAAACAACTTGAATTGATGAAAAACTATTCACTTTACTTTTACCCTGAATTTCATGCGGTGCATCCAGTAACAAACATAAGATATAGCAATTTAAATTTATAGCACATACTATAATGTATATGTGGCACCCCCATAATTGTAGCACCCCTTTAATTGTTTACTTGGGAAAACCTATTTTAATTGGTGGTTCAGGGCTGTTACTGGGCAGGCTTTGGTGGCTGGCACATGGGAAGAGTTGCTAGGCAACAGGTCAAAGATAGCGCACGGGCAGTGGCATGAGCTGGGTCTAGAAGGTTCTGGCCAGGGGAGAAGGAGCAGGAAAAAGCAGTTGGAAAGTGTCAGTTGGGGCGGAGAGTGAGTGGTGGCAATGTGTAGGAGATCGGTGCTGGTGTGAGCTGTGTACTGTGACTTACCTGAGGTGGTGTTGGCAGCGTTTTCCTGAGGGAATGGAGATTCGGTGTCCCTGGGTGCTGTGGCCAAGGAGTGTGGAGTAGATTGCTGTGGTAGCGGAGGTGTTTTTCTTTGGAGCGGAGAGCTAGCGGAGTGAGGTGGAGGGTGTGCTGGGTGGCTGTAGAGTGGAGCCAGTGTCTGTGCAGAGCCTGTGAGAGGGGAGCCAGAGAGCAGTGTCAGGGGTGAATTGGAAGTGTGCAGTGACGGAGGAGACAGAAAGCTGTTGGTGAGAGTGTGCCGGAGAGGTGACAGAGAGTAAGGCGTAGAGCTGCAGTGAGAAGTAAGCCGGGAAAGTGACAGAGAGAGAAAGGAGTACAGTTGATACACTGTCCTGAGGTATCAGGTAGTAGAAGCAGAAAAGAGAGAGGTTGAAGTGGTGAAATAAAGTTGAAGGGACAATATATAAAGCTGGTAACAGTAAATTGGAGGTGTTTGGCTGAAAGGAGGAAAGGAGAGTCATGCTGAAAGGCCATAGCTGCACCCAAGGGAGAGTGTGAGGAAAAGATATATACATATATATAACCCAAGAGACTGAGGGTCTGGACTAAGGGGTATTGGAACATTTTAAATGTAAACTACTCATTTTGTCACATGAATGATCTTTTCAGAGGATTAGCTGAAGAATATATAGATAAAACTAAGTCAGACTGTACAGTAATTACTAAGTGATTGTTCTGGAAATTTTATGTAAAATTCTTTAATTCATTTGTGAGCTTAATATTTATATGAGAATTGAACTTGTTATAAAGGGTCATTTATTGGCTCTGATAAATTAGCAAATTCAGCAGCCAGGAGCCTGCAACTATTTTTTTTCAAAGACTCAAGAGCTCCGGTGTCCCAACTTATTAAACAAAATCTTATGTAAATTGTAGTTAATGAACATAAAAAAGTTTTTTGTTGTTGCTGTAAATGTATTTTACTGATACAAATGTTATTCTATGCATTTGCTGATTTTAGATAGTGTAATAAGATTAAGTCATAGGTTAGCTTGAGGAAGCAACAAATGGGTTGCAATCTAATAAAATACTTGTTTTCTAATATTACTTTAAATCACTGTGATGTATGTTCTGACTGTTTATATGACACGCTCTGTCAATGAGTCTAAGGTCTGAGCTACAATTGTCTTGAGAACCATATGTAAAGTTTTCTGCTGTTCATTAATTGCTAAAGTTTAACCGCAACAGAGAAAAGTAAATCAAAAATATTTTCAAACCAAAGACGTTGTCTGGTCTTATTCTTTGAGTCCAATTACTCTGAACCCACATTTCGCATTACACGAATCCTGACACCCCGAACATCTGAGGTATTACAATTCCATTGGTAGTAATATACGCTGTTTTAATTTAGCCTTAAATAAAATGTCAGAAAACAGGGATTTTCCCTTAGAAGTGCTGCCCAACATGAAGGAGAAAATGAAGAAAAAATATAGCAACTAAATAATATAAGGGATGGATATATACAGTACATAGCGACAGATAAAAGTAATTTGTTATAGTAATGCAATTCACAAACATATTGCAAGTCCTTTATTTATTAGAAGTCAGGCAAAAAATAGCAAAAGCAAAATGTCAGCATAAAATATATATTGTTTGAACTGTGGGTGCTGGACATGATGGGTGATGCTGGGTGCTGGACATGATGGGGGCTGATAGGTGCTGGACATGATGGGTGATGCTGGGTGCTGGACATGATGGGGGCTGATAGGTGCTGGACATGATGGGTGATGCTGGGTGCTGGACATGATGGGGGCTGATAGGTGCTGGACATGATGGGTGATGCTGGGTGCTGGACATGATGGGGGCTGATAGGTGCTGGACATGATGGGTGATGCTGGGTGCTGGACATGATGGGGGCTGATAGGTGCTGGGCATGATGGGGGATGGTAGGTGCTGGACATGATGGGTGCTGGATATAATAGGGGCTGATGGGTGCAGGATATGATGGGGGCTGATGGGTGCAGGACATGATGGGGGCTGATGGGTGCAGGACATGATGGGGGCTGATGGGTGCAGGAAATGATGGGTGCTGGACACTATTTGGTTAAAAAATTTTTTTTCCTGTTTTCCTCCTCTAAAAACTAGGTGCATCTTATGGTCCGAAAAATACGGTAATACAATCCTGGTTTTCCTATTATAGCTTTGATTCAGTGGGCCTGATCCAGACCTACGCTCGCATGCGAGCTAACGCTGATCGTAACCGTAAAAACGACAGAAAAAACGCACTGTGCATTTGCATAGTGACAACTTCCGGTCGCACCAAAGACCTTTTCGTAGCGGCGATTCTGGCGTTCGTATTGTTTGCATTTTTTCCGACGACGGGGCGTGTTTATAGTACGAAGTTAGTACGGACGCTGGAGTTAAGGAATGTAGGCGGGGGAGCCATTTAAATTGTACAGTATGGGCGTGCTTAGGCCCCTACGAACAGCGCGTTGCTACGAAAATACATACGAACACAGGGAAAAGTTAGGGTAGGGTTCGGCGGGCGTACTGAAAGGAAGGTAAGGGGAGTGTCGTGGGGAGTTTTTACGCTGCAGCGGTAATACGCTCCGCTCTCATTCATAGGTCTGGATCAGGCCCAATGTGATGCATATTCTAATTGATTATTTGTCACGCTCTGTCCATGAGTTTTGTGATTGATTTATAATTGACCTGTAAACCTTATTGTAAAGTTTTCTGCTTTTCATTAATTGCTAAAGTTTTTGTTATTGTTGTTTATATATTTTTGCATGTACATTTTCTACATGTGCCATTTAGCCCAAAAGATATTTTATTATGTCCTCTGCCATTTGGTATAGTACTTCCTTACAACCTTGCCCTGAATACCACCACTGACAGTGGTCCAAAAAACTTTCAAATAGTGGTACTAGTACCCATTTTTGAGAATGCCTGGTTTATACTAATAAACTGGAGATGCCAATGCAATGGCTTGAATCCTGATAAATAGTAAAAGTCGTACAGGTGAAAATGGAAGACTTTTGTAAGAAGCTATGCTAGTGAGGTTCAAGGCTCTTGGATATTTTCTTATGTTACATAGGGCCTGATCCAAAAATAAGAATGCCCCACTGACTTACATATGCTACGCATGTAAGTGAGTTCTGAATAGGTACTGCAAATGCACAGTACCAATACTTCCGCAACGGAACACAGATGCCCACTGCTGCTATCCATGCAGAATTTGCTCTCCACATGGGGTGCTGGCCCATTTACCATGCGTATGAGATGTGCACAGTGGATGGGCATAGGTATTAAATTGGTACAGAAAGGGCTTTGCTAAGTTCTTGCATACAATTCAGTATTATGCACATACAGAGATAAGTAGGATCCTGGCTATGGCAATGCATTCCACACCAGGGCTCGAAGTGTGGAAGTATACAGTGGTATGTCATACCATCACTTATCCCACTGATTTAATAGAAAAATATCATTCACTGAAGAAACAGGTCCCCTGACATATTACTTTTTTATCCCTGTCATCTTAAACATTATTATCCTATACATATCTGTAACCTCTGTGAATATATAATCTGTGTGTACTATACTTTGCATTTACCATATGAAGTTTCCAAAGTTACAAAAGTGTGTTATGTATTGTGTGTAATGTCTTGTGTGTTATAGGTTATGTAGTTGGTAGTTATAGCGTGTTTATTGTGAGATGTTTGTGTTATGCAGTTAAAGTCCGGTCAGATGGTTAGAGTAACTATTTGCTGGGGTCTCCAGCTGGGATAACTAGATCCCATTACACAGTGTCTGATATAATTACTAACACCTCTGTGTACAGTCAGGTAGACACCTGGTTACACACTCCATGGTGTGCAGGAAGTCCATATATGGTCATACCTCCCTACAGAGGACAGGAAGAGATTAGGGGGGACTTTGTGAGCATCTCTCCCTCTCCTTCCTCTACAGGAAACTAGAGATGTGTGACATCACAAATGACTGGCAAGGGTTAATTCTGGGAGTGACTGGTCCCTATCTGATATCTACAAGGGGGCAGAGGTTATCTCCATCAAAGGCCATGCACAGGCCTAAAGCAGTCTTCTTGGCAACATCCCAGCAGGGGGTCCTGTAGTATGAACAGGGTGTAGGGGGTCTGGATAGTGTCATAGACATTGATATACAGCTGTTCCCTAGCTATTGATTAGCCAATCACGTGAAATCCCACCTGTGACATGAACTGTAAATCTGGGTTTTTGAGTGTAATAACACCTACCAGGGCCTGCATGCGGCATCTGGAAGTGAGGATTAAATTTACCAAGGCTGTTGTACCAGCGGACATTGACAAGTTGGACATAGGGGAGTCATTTATTAAGCAAAATCAATAGTTTCCTGACAACAAAGGTTGCTAGTCATTACTGGTCCATTACTGGTCCATAGACTGGTGAATATTACTTTAAGACCCCCTGAATGCCATGTCTTTCAGTCCATGGAAAAATGTAGAGGTTAAGATGACTGGTTAGACACCTGATCCAGAGTTATATATGTATAAATTTAAATTAAAGTTTTGGGAATTATTTCCCACCTTACTTAACCACACACTGATACTGTAAAATCTTTCCTGAATCTAAAAATGTACAATATTTAGTTAGAGTCACGGTAAATATTACAACTGTTTCAAAGGCTTAAAATCCCCATGTAGTTTCTCCTTAAACAGTATTCACAACAGAACCCTTTCTGTGTACAATATACAACATAACCGCTGCCATCCTTGGAAAATTTCAGTGACAAATTGCTGTGACTTGGAGTAACTTGAACTGATATGGCCTCTAAGAGTCTATAACATGAAAATAATATCTAGACAGAATTGTGCAAGTGCTATGTATAGAAAAAGGTGTCTGTTTAAAATACAGTTTTATTTTTACATTTTATATAAAACTACAAATATAACTATGCATTTATATTAATCATAATGCTTGTATTCCTAGTTTATTTTTAAGGATGATCTGTAAGGTTGTTTTTTATTTTATCTTATTTATATTTTTTTTTATTATGTGTAATATATCCTTAAACCTTTTGGCTGGTTTCCTGTCTTTTGTACAAAGCTCACCCTCCTGCTGTTGTGTCAGTAGCCATTTTGCCATTAGTAGCTTTACCAGGGATTGGAAAGGTGTTAATTGATTTTATAGTTTGCAGTAAAGTAATAAAAGATTGATAGGTACAAGTAGGGCCTTTTCCACACAGCATATATATATTTTTTTATCTGTTTAAAGCTAAGTATACATTACACCTTTTTATGCTATATAGTCCTCTCCCATTTTTTTTCTTTTTATCTTTTGCCTTCCATAGTGCATTCCTCACTGTCCTATTCTTACATGGTGAATTCTCTTGCTGTCACTTGTCTCCTCTCTCTCACTGATAGTGTGCTTGACATAATGGGGTAGATCCAGAACTATGTTTGCCGTACGTTTATTCACTTAGCGTATTTTTGTGCGCGTAAATTCGTTACACTCCCCTCGGCACACCCCTTGAACATACGTATTTTGTCAAGATACGCTTTCCAAACCCTACCTTATCTTTTTCCAACGTAACCGCAGTCATATGCACACGTACGTATGGGCTAGACGAATTTACGCAGCTAAGCACGCCCATACTGTACACTTTAAATACAACCCCCTGCCTACTTCACGTATTTCAGACGTATTTTGGACGCACGTAAAATTGGCACGCCCAAACGTAAGTATTTACGTGACACATATGTGAATGGCCCATACATTCACAATTACACTACGTTACTGTGCGTATTTTCTATGGTGCGCATGCGCAGTACTTACAAAAACGTGATTTTACGTCTCCGCCACGCGTAAATTCGCTCTGAAGCGTTGTTCTGGATCAGGCCCAATGTTAGGAAGAAGCAGCAAAGTGTAGAGTTGGACTGTTTCTTCATAAGATTGAAGACTTAGTGCCAATGGGCCAGACCCAGACATACGTCTGTGTTATGAACTAGCGCGGATCTTATTTACACAAGCCTAAATACTATGCACTTCCCCGGGCACTCCCACCAATCGGCCATAATTACACCGCCTTACGCCTGCTGAACCCTACCCTAACTTTTGAAATTGTAACTATGGCCGGACGTAACTACGCAATGGTTGTAACTACGTAACTCAGCCCATACTCTATGATTTAAATGCCTCCCTCCTCCTATATTCTGTAACTGGAGCATGTTTACAGCTATCATAATATAAACACGGCCATTCCACCATAATTACGTAAATGTTACTGGCGACCTATTTTCAATTATGGCTGCCATGAATTACGACAGAAAACATCTGCTGGGCGTATGCGCAGAACGTACTAACAGCTAAAGTTATACTTACGGCTGGCGTAAATACGCCCGCGGGCGTAGTTCTGGATCTGGCCCAATGCCACTATATTTCTAGATGCCGCTAGGCAGGGCTTCCAACAGGGGGGAACAGCCTGAACTACTGTCCCAGACCCAGAGGGTCCGCTGATACTTACCTATGCTCTGCAAAAGCAGGTACTACCAATACTTGCTGTTAATTAATGGGCCATTTGACGCAGAAGAATTTCCCTATGCACCGCCCCACTTTAAATGCAGGTTCGCGGGACCCCACAGATGTATCCTGGGCACCACAATTTCTGGCAGCTATACTGCCACTAGGAGTTGAATTGGAAAACCGGAACAGGGAACCAGGATTTATTGGTATTGAAGGGCGTGTATGAATGGCCAATGGTGCAAACTGCTTATAGTGATAATTTACTCATCTCAGCATTAAAAAAAAAATAGAAACACATCTCTATGTCCAAAGGCTCTGAACTATGCCCTTAGTATTCTAAGAGGTACCTGTTATCAGTAAATCAACAGGTGTCTTGCCTAGTTCCAACATATTAGTTTTGTTACAAAACTTTCATTAGTAAAATAACAAAGCAGATATTCACAGAAACACTAAGTACACTGCCTGAATGCGGATGCTGTAATACATCACTGCCAATAATTTAAAGGTATATGAGACAGTTGCATCATTTGGAGCAAATCAATCTGGTTTTTTTCCCAAATATTAAATGCTTTAGACTTTCTGTAAGATACATCAATTTTCAATTGAGACAACTATTTGGGTCTTTAAGCACCTCAAATATTTATGCTACTATGTAGACAGAAGTATCAATACCCTAATAAATAAATTAAGACACACTACCTAACTCAATAAATGAATAAATGAATAAAGAAATAAAGAAATAATGAAATGCAATCAGTGACCTAACATGATAATTCATAATAACATCATTATTACCCTACACTTGGAATTTTCAACCAGGGAAGGTTCCAAAAAGTTACTAGTTCTTTTAAATAAAAGACTCAAATGTAAATAAAAAATGATAAATAATAAATATATTTGCAGATATGTAAAATGAATAATGTAAATAGAAGGAATAAAAGTTATTTTGTAAATAGAATTTGGGGTTGTAAAAATATAATTTTTAATTAGTATTCCACTTTAAAATGAAAAAGCGGCTACCCGTCGGGGGAACACCGCTTTGTATCTAAGATCTAATCATGGGTTATAGAAACATAGGCTGGTGCCGCAGACAGTGAGGAGGCTCAAGCAATTCCTTAACAGTACACCCCGTTGACACGTCTCAAACAGCAAGTCCAGATTTCAGCCTCATTTTCGGTTACAGTATAAATTATCAACAAAAGTATCAGCACAACAATATGTCAAGTAATACATAAATAAGACCAACATTGGAAAGTTCCTTTAATTGATTATAAATAAATAACAAATGTGTCTTAATACGGGTGAAGATTGAAAGAATAAACAATTGTAAAAGGCAACAGTAAAAAAATATAGATATAATATTAACTAATCACACAATTAGTAAAGACATACAGTAAAGGGAAATAAAATCATTATTGCATAAATTTCATAAATTCAACTAGATAGTATGATTTTAGCATTTAGGGATGTTTCTGGGTACTAAGCATAAACAGGTTGTTCCATTGTAACAGGGGGATGTTCAAATTAAATTTTGTTTACAAAGGATCATATGGATTTCATGGTTGGTGAAGTATAGTAAAGAGGGGTATAGCAACATCATGTAGTTTTATATAAGATAATAATTTACATTAAAAATGTTTTATATAATATAAAAATGGAATAATATCACAATTTTAAAATTCATAAATTATTATTCTGGGATCTGGGAAAAAGAAATAAGGAGTTTTGTAATATAGATAGTTTTACTAACAAATATATCACTCTTGAGACATATAAAGATAAAATATAAAGAAATATACAAAAAATATATATAAAAAAATAAGTAATACAAATAAAAATAAAAATAAAAGTGACAACAAAGAGAATTCCACAAGCAAAAGTGCTTAATTTATTAAATCTGATCATTATTGTATGATTTATAAGATTACAGTGCTATCTGATCTCAAGTTAGATGTTTATATGATGATAACCTCAAAGAGGGCAAAAGTTTATGTGTAAACCTTTTCTGCAGTACTGGGTATTCTCTGGTGGTCCCCCAATCAGGTACTGGCCCATCCTTTCCCACATTAGCTTTCAGGATTGGATGGGGTTGGGTACTTACGGGTAACTTTGATCGCTGTCTTCAAATTATACACCAATTAGCCCTCAGAGACATCCCCACGGGGAGAACAAAGGTTAATCTAAAAACCATTTAAATTTTAAATCTGCATTTAAGCCCAAGGGAGAGAGAGACAATAGTTGATATATGCATTTCATCTCCCCTTGGGCTAACCTAATCCCATTGTTATTATTTCTCCAATCAGTAAGAATATGTTGGATTCTGAAACATTTATGAATGGATAAATTGGAATAGGTGTCATTTTCTTTACAATGAATGGAGGGAGAATGGTCAATTTTTCCTTTAGATATATTAAAAAGGTTTTTGCAGAATCTGGTTTTTAACTGTCTGGATGTTGGATGTTGTCTGGATATAGATCTAAATTCAATAACATAAAATACGAGCTAAATATATATATAAAGTATATATAAAAACCATAAAAGTTCATATATGAAGTGGCATACAGGTGAAGGGTTAATCCACAGAGTATTCCACAGAAACTATGTATCCACTGCTGCCCAATCTCTCATCCAAGTAAGTACATGAGGATAAAAGAGAAAAACGTGAATCAGTAAAACAGAATATAACAATATAACGATATCGGACCTTGGAGTCTTAAAATCATAAGATTGCTGAATACAACAATAATAAAAGCAGTAACATAAATACATGAATATTGTGCAAGCTGAGGGGTAAAATAAATCCTCTACCGAGGTCAGCAAGTGTCCAGGGAGGCTGCAGTGTATGGACGTCCAGGCAGTAAGATGTTAACGAGTCCAAAGGCATTAGGTGCACGTTGGCGGGGAGAAGATACAACACAGTTGCTTTCTCAGTCCGGAAAACATAAAGGGCGTTGCCCTTGTGTACAAGGAGTATCCGGACTACTATTGAGAAAAGGCGACACCTGAAACGCGTTTAGGTTTTCCCATTGGAGCTAGATTCTAACACAAACACATACAGACTAGGACTAATTTAATCAGCAGCCAATTTACCTACCAGCATGTTTTTGGAGTGTGGGAGGAAGCTGAAGCATACCCATGCAGACACAGGGAGAACATACAGGGCTCTATTTACTTCCTTGTTCCCTGTGTACGAAGCTGCATCAGGCTGGCTTATCATCTCAGCGAGCCTGGCAACTTCATTGACAGGATTTACAAATACTCAGCCCTCCTGCGAGGTCCCGCGATGAGCCGCCGGGTCCGCGCAGTACTTCATATTCATGTGATGCATGAATGAAGTACTGCACATGCGCAGTAGCTCTCAATCCGGACTTAGAAAAATTTAGTTGCCGACATGAGAAACACTGCACATGCGCAGGACATGAGAAACACTGCACATGCGCAGTGCTTCTCTTTAGGCACTTTGAAATTTTCCCAAGTCCTGACATGAGAAACACTGCGCATGTGCAGTGCATTCATGCCGGGACTGGACAGCTGCAGCCCGACAGAATGCCCGGACAGGTGAGTTTAAAGATTTTTTTTTTTTTACTTTCTATGTTTTTTAATGTATTTTATTGATTTTTTTTAAAGTTCAAAATTGCTATGTATTCCGACAATCTCCCCATACATACCACCCTTTTCCTCCCCCTAATAACAGCTATTAGGGGGGAGGAAAAGAGTGGTGTATGGGGACATCGCCGGAATACTTGAAACTAACACCAATCTGAGCTGGTGTTAGTCTGACGCCCGGAGCGGAGTGCAAAACTCCGCTCCGGCATTTTGTAACTATTGGAAACTTCATTTTAATGAGATAGGGCCAGTTTTGAAGTGAAAACTGGCCCTTTCGCATTAAAATGATCTTTGTAAATAGAGCCCACAAACTCCACACAGATATAGCCTAGACCAGGAATCAAACTCATTACCTCGGTGCTGTAAGACACAAGTGCTACTCACTGAGCCACCGTGTTGGAGCTATATTAGATAACATGGCAGTACCGTATAACTTTATATAAAATATAAGCTGGAACAAAAAATTATATTTTTTGCTAAGTTAAAATTAATCAAATATAACAAAAATTTAAGTGTATAAATGTGTATAAATGAGAAGTAGTTATAGCCACCTTTCCTGCATTAATACATATACAATGTATTGATTTTTGAACTATTGGACATTGTATGGAATTTTATGGTCTCTTATTCTACTACTATGAAATTGTTTTTTTTTGTCACTATTGATCCTTGTTTATCCAAAAATAAAACTATTTACAATTTTTCAAGTTAGATTGCAGATTTTATTGATCAGGATCTGATCTTAATTTGGTTACAATTTATTTGTTTGAATCTTAAAGGAAGTAGATTATGTGTGTGTTCCACTAGTATAATATACATATTTCCATCCACAGGGGAGTCAGGGAGAGTCCTGTAGTATGCTAGTAGAAAGCAGACTTTAGGCACACAAAGGGTTAAGCCTCCACACACATTTGTCTACACAGTTGGAAGACCAGGGTTAATTAGTAGAGTTAGAGCTGGGTTAGAGAGCTGCTGTGTACTGTGGGAGGGGCAACCAACACCAGAAAGTGGCCAGTGACTAGGTAGGGAAATGTAGATGTGTTAGCAAGATTTAGGGACCTGGGATTTTATTTGGACGTTGTATTATAATGCTTAACAGAACTAACTCTGTGTGAGCAGTTTCTATTTTCTGTGATCAATAAAGCACTCCCTTTGAAAAATATAAGTGGATACTTGATTGAAATACAGGATCTGGGTATATGAATATTACTACTAAAGCAGGTCTCAACCTAGATCCAAGTAGACAAAATACATCAGCCCTCTTAGACTCCTAACACATTTTTCCATAAAGGACTTTTATCTACATGTGGACATTGGGCAAAAAAACCAAAATATTTATTTAAGACAATGTATTATTTAACATTGCTTAAAGGCTGGTTTCATAAGGTTGTGATCAAGATTTTGTGAGACCAAAGGAAGACACACTTAAGCACTAGTATTATTACTATGGTTGGTTATAACAAGAAGAACAAACACACACTTACCCTAACAAAAATTATATAGGCTGAAGTCTCTCTCTCCCTTTCTCTCTCCACACTCTAGAAGACAAACTGCAAACACTTTTTTTTCCCCAACAGCTATGAACATACAGCACAGCCTAAAGCCTACAATTGTATAAGCACCAAATATATTTAATACACCTACAACCTCAATGTGAACACAGCATCTCCTACTTTTTCTATTATTTAAGATCTTTGCAAAGGAACAGTACAATATTACATTTACCCGACTGTACTTTAAGACCTCATCTTGAGTGCTTTCATTATATTCCCCTGCAGAATGATTCTTTTGCAAAGCTTTCTACAAAGGTCAAAATTTTCTCATTTTCTTTCTAAAACAGAATAGATAGAACATGTACAGGAGTTTCCAGAGTTGTCAATGTTAAGGTAAAAAAAAAGTGCTTGCTAACCTTAGTATGTCCTGTTATCTATGCATCTATTGACATGCTTGGCATACCTTGAGGATCAAGGACACTTTTTCTCCCAGCATGTGAGTGCTTTACAATTGCTGATCACTTTGGCAGTTTTGTGTTCAATTTCTGACAGTGTTTCAATATGTTTTTATTCAAGGGCATGTTCTCTCAAATGAAAGACTTTTAGAAAAGCTCAGAGTTTGCTTTCAAGTTGTGACTTTGTATAAGAAACATTTCCAGAAACCATAATCTTTTAAGTATTAATTTTAGTCATACCTTATTTTATTGCTATGTTCTGCTTATTTGCATGAAAGATGTTTAAAGAGCCGTGACTGCAATTTCATGAATTCATTGGCTCCTGCATTACTGTTATAAACTAGAACAAATATCACATGTTTATTCTAGTAAAACCAGTGGTAAAAGTGGAAATTTAGAAGTGGCGGTATAGTCATTTAGAAGTGGCGGTATGAAAATATAGAAATAATAGAAGTAAATAGAGATTTATAGCTTTTCAATTAAATCCATGGAAGAAGTGGTGGTATGGCATACTCCCTTGTACCCCCTCACTTTGAGCCCTGCATGAAACTTTATATTAGTAATATATGGAGTATACTTATCCTATAATCTATTATCAAAAATAAAAGGCACATCAGCACTCTTGCAATTAACATTCTATATTTAAAATAAAAGTCAGAGAATTTGTGACATACATTTGCACATATATGATAAGCCACTTACAAGGCTTCTCTGTTTTGGTGGGCCTAACTAAAACTGTCAGAGTTCCAACTTTTGGTCATATATCATGTATTTTTAAATTGTGAGCTCTCAAATTAAAAATACACGATATATGACCCATAATCTTCATAGATATAGATATATATTCCTTAGACTAGTCACCTTCTGTTTATATGATCATTTCTATACCCTCTTGCTATTTTCTTATTCAACTTCATGCATTAACCCCATTTCAATGTTTCCATCTTCCGTATCTGTTAGGTAGGTTACTGTAGAGACCAGAATATCTAATGCAGCCCTATATCACTTGAACATGTTTTGGGTTGGAAAACAACTACATTCCAAGTACAGTTGTGCTCATTTAAACCTTTCTCCCCCCAAAATTGTGGGGAAATGCATGTAAGGCATTTAAATAGGTGATATAAACTCTATTGTCTGATCTGTGCAGGAAGTCAGCAGCTGATAAATGGTAAAAATACAGTTTTAATAATTTACTAATGGGTTGCAATATAGCTTCCCTACCATGTCGAAAAAATAATCATCATGGCAGAAATAGCTTTATCTTAACCCAAATGTAAGTGCCCTTACTTCTTGCTCATTACCCCTTCTTTCCTTCTTGCTTTTTTACACCTTCCATCTTTGCATTAGAGCTCTAATTGTTTGATGTTCACTGTTTGCATTCTTTTACTGAAGCTGTACTGTGTGAATTTGGTAATAACCAAACATTTACAGGATTTTAGTGGATACTGTGAAGAATCAGCACTTGCAGAAATTATTAAATAAATAGTTATAAAGATATTTAGAATGTTTTAACAAAGAGATCATTTATAAATATAGATGATTTTGGAACATAAGGATTGAGGGTTAATCATAATTTTGTATAACATGTTTTACTTCTTATTTAATTCATTATATTCTATTGTACTGTAATTGAAGGCAGTAAAATATTTGAAATGGTGTTAGCAAAAATATTCAGCCAAAATAATTTTCATTTTTGCATCTAGAAGCTATTGGATCAGTCAGAAAACTATCTGAGATTGTTTTTCTATATCCTGCAATATTGGCTGTGTATATTACGGAACAATTTCATCCGATCTTGAGCTTCTGGCATAGATGCAAAATAACATTTGTCATGGACATAGCCCATATAAATTCTACATCAGTATTTTAGGCCTGTTCATTTCTGGAAGATAGCTGGATGGCTAATTCAGTTAGACCTTATTTGTTAATTGTGCACTTTTTTTTCCCAGCAGTGAAAGAAAATATAGGAGTCCTGGGCTATATATATAGGAGTCCTAGGCGATATATATATTTGTATTTGTATAAATATTAATTATTGTAAGGGCATAAAATAAAGTCATATTCATATTGATTTATATTGCTTTGTTTGAATAGACAAAGTTTCAAATAAGAACGCAAATATAAGCCTGAACCCATGCCTGCATACGGTTGAAATGAAGGTATTTTATAAGGTATCAGTAATTTTAATAGACAGTGATATATTAGTATCAAATAAGAGCATTAGTTTTAAAAGAAACAGGCTTTAAAAGAAACAGGCTTCCACATTATGCCTCCAAGGGAAATAATATTCCAAATACCAGTCAGGTAGGGCATGATAGTAGCTATACACAGGTTGACAGTTTTATGGTGGCAATTATAGATTGAGGACCCCTATCTTCCCCTCAGGGACCAGGCAACAACATTCCAAAGCTCTGCCCTAGGGATAACTAAACAGCATTCCAAAACAGGGTTTAACGTGCTCAGTATACATGCCTAACCTATCACATTTATATAATTGATATATCCTTGGTGATAAAAATATATATGTAGCTTAAAATAGTGATATAGGCCCATAAACGAATATACAGATTCATTAAGCATCAATCACATTTCAACGGTATGCATGCACAGGCTTATCTTTGCGGGCTTTCTCATTTATAACCATAATTATGTATTAATATTGTTTCTTTTATTTTATATGTATGTGTTCTGTATATGTATAGATAATAACTATAGATATAACTATGTATTTTAATATGATATTGCTAGTTGCGCTTGCATGTTATGATCATAAAAAGATTTTGTTTAAAATGTCTAAAGATGAGGGTAATAAAATATGCTAATTGACCCTCCTGATGAGCCAAGGTGGGATTGAGAAACAGCCAATCCCAGCAAGGACCAAAAGATCCACCAATTAGAGGAAACAGCATAATGAACAACTGTGATGTCATGTTTCTTTTGTGTTAAATGTAAATAAAAGAACAGACTGTCCATGGAGAAAGATAGAAGGTTTCTATGGTGATGCCTTGGACAGACTGTTCTGGCGCTAGCGTAGATTGGTGAGACTTTTGTATTTTGGCTGTGTTATTGTAATTTCTGTATATTATTGTTAAACTTTTCTAAGGAAAACTCTTTGTGGATTGGAACACAACTTGTTATCTGGACATTGTTTATTTACGGATCTATGCAATTTATGTATATGTAATAATTAATTGATATCTTATAACAATATCAAATAGACATTAACAAATTGGGGGCTCGTCCGGGATTCGAACCCGAGTCCTCTCGCATGGCAGGCGAGAATCCTACCAAGTCAGGAGCTCATATCCCTTCGCAGTCTTTAAGTTTCTAACAAAGGGCGTAGTCAGTATGCTAAGTACAAAACCGCAAGTGTTTTTATTTTTTATATTCTTTTCACTGTGTTTGTTAACTGAAGACTGCTTAAGGGATACTGAGTTTAAAATCTGGGACATTACTAGATAATAGAGTACGATCGCAGGTTGTTTTTCAATAACATAGCCAAAATACAATTTGCCTTTCCTGTGCATATAAAACAAAACACGTGTGTATGCTACTCTTGCCATAGATTCTGGAAAAGTTTTATGTTCTCATTTCTGACCACTAGGGGGCTCGGAAACTACTGCATTTTGAAATCTTTAATGTGGTTATAGGGATTGTGTTAGGATTGTTATTAGTAATCCTTATTAGCTTAAGTCACTCGATCTGGGTGTTTAGTAAGGACTGTAAACAGGCTCCTTTTGCTGTGTGCTAGGAGTATTACTGTGTGTTAAGAAATTGTCATTAGTTACTTGAGGCCATAATTAGCTTTACGTTACTCAATCTTTGTGCTTACCGAGGACGTAGGCGGATTCCTTAGCTGTGTGGATAGGAGTTAGAATTTTGGTCTTGTCTCCAGCCGACGGGCAACCGTGAAGTATGCACGATAGTAATATATTCCTTGCTGTGTGTTCTTGGTTATAATTGTAATTACTTTTTCTATACTTGCAACCGCAATTGGCTTATTAGCTACTCGATCTTTGTGCTCAGTGAGGGC
>WWET01000044.1:418860-430793 GCA_011038615.1 Limnodynastes dumerilii | reverse complement strand
ACATGTAACAGTTTATGTAATACACTTAGATTAGGAGAGATGACCTCCTAAGGTAAGTGCATACACGTAGGGAGTAATGTTAGTCAGGTTTACTATTTTTATTACATATGTAACACTTTATTAAATTATTGAAAGGGTTAATGTTTTTGTAGAATTTTTTTTTTTTTACACACACTGTACACGCGGCATGGCATGGCTACAAGTGTAGCCATGCTGTAAACAAAGAATTACAAGGATCACCTTTGCTGATCCTTGTAATTCAATGACTACAGCATGCCTACACATTGCAGACATGCAGAATTTAGGATTTTTTTCATGCATATGCCGCGCTTTTTTACACACACTGTACACGCAGTTCGGCATGGCTACAAGTGTAGCCATGCTGTAAACAAAGAATTACAAGGATCACCTTTGCTGATCCTTGTAATTCAATGACTACAGCATGCCTACACATTGCAGACATGCAGAATTTATGATTTTTTTCATGCACGCGATATGCCGCGATTAGTTAAAGGGCTAATCGCAGTGATTTTTTAATTAAAATCACCGCGATTAAGCCCTAAAAACATCGCGGCACATCGCCTGTGTTTTACCCCCAAAATAAAAAAATTGCGGGTCAGTCGCGGCGATGGGCTGCGATGACCCGCGATTACAAATCAAAACAAAAAATCGCCCTTAGTGGATAAGGCCCTTAGTGCCAGATTCACACTTAAGAAGAATGCATGCATAGTTGCTCATTTACACTATCTATGTACTATTTCGGCAAGCAGATTGCGTACATGCAGTCTTTAAAGCATTCTTTCTAAGTGTGAATCCGGCCCTTAATTTCAAGCTCCCTCTTAAGTCTGACTCAGTCCCAGTATGTAAATGGGGTTGTTTTGTCTCTAATTAATAGATATCTCAGATATAATTAATCATATTAGTTGATAAGACATGTGTCTATGGATCTTGAAAAAAGTTATGGTGACATCTTATTGGTGGTTTACATTCAATGGCAAGAGAAACCTTTATACCCATGAAAACAAACTCGTTATGTATGTTTCTAAGGAAAGTTAATTATTCCCAATCTATATTTTTAATGGCTGCAGCAATGTGTGTCTAGGTTGTCAACAGGTAATTTAAGGTAGAAGACCTATTTGAAAGAAGGGAGTTTATTTATTAATTGCAGTGAGTTATAACAGCCAACATAATGGTTTTATTAGGCAAAGCAATTTTAAAGAAGAGATACATATTAAATACTCTGAGAACTCATTGGAGAAATGTAAAGCTTTTTTTTTTAACACATTAGTTACCAAGCGCTGCTTCTTTAGATCCTGTAGTAGAGAAGAGAGCTACAGGATATAAGAAGCCACAGGATAGTAAGATTTAAAATATAATCTAAAACTTTATGTCCCATCATCCAACCAATACCTAACAAACATGCTAACATATGTTTAACCTCAGGGCCACAGAATTCATAGTTCATACACTGCACCACAATCATGCAAATCAGACCAATAAACGACCATCTAAACTAATTATTGTGCAGTGTATGGAAGTGTCAAACATTTTGACGGGGCCAATATAGGGCAGAAACAAACATCATCTAAATGTTGCATCTAATGATTTCATTTTTTATGCATGCTTGATCTCACACCCTGTGAATTTATGGTAAAGGATAGACTAAATGTCACCTTTGTGAGTTAGGTACTTCAGCAGTGGCTGGGATAAGATCAGAAAAAGAAGATGACAAAAAAAAAGGTAGTGTTTCAGCCTACAATGTAGCTATCATTAATGTTGTGTGTTGTTGTGAGTATAAGTGGCAGCATGTTTCTGGCCAATCCAAGGTCAGTCATTCAAGGGGTGGTTTCCCTAAGGAGGACAAACAAAATATAACACACCTTTTTCCATGCGCACTGTCCACCTGTTAAAGCAGGCCCACAGTGCCCACCCCATGAGAGGTCACCAATGTCCTCCCATAGGGGCGGGGCCACACAAATGTGTCCCAGGCCCCACAGAAGTGTCCATAACTCTGAGCATCATAGAGGTGTAACAGGGTAGTTAACTCTCCTCTTCCATGCGTAATTACCCCCACACGTACTGAAAGTGTGCAGAGGGTCTTGATCCGGCCCTAGGATGGATTCACAGTTTCCTGGGAACATGTTTGAGGAAGGAACACGTTTCCTCTAGTAATCTTTGTATCATGTTTCTCCTTTCACAACATTATGATTTGTGCTTTAGTTATGGTTTGTGCAAGGATTTGCAGGAAAGGGAATGAAGAAACTAAATCACAGAGGCACTTGCTATATAGAAAAAAAAACAATAGATAATCCAGATTATAATTGTGTCAAGAACTTTAGTAGGCTACTATATTACAAATCTACTATGAATATTAATTTAGTAGAGTTAGAATATAGTCAAATATCTTGTGCATAAATTAATATCTGAATATGGAGTGCCCTTCCTTTGGCCAGGATCTTTTTTGTTTTATGGCACGGTAGTGGGGAAGAAGAACAGGTTATGACTCCTGTCACATTATTGCTCTTTTCGTAAATGGATCAGGATATTGGGGGGGGTGTGGTACTAATTTCCGACGCTAAAAATCCCGACGTTAAAAATACCTCCACCAGAAAGCCAGATCTCTGAGGAAGAGTTTGTCCAGAAACAGACCTGTCACTTTTCACGAAGGTGGGGGCTGTTGGAGAGGAACAGTTTTTGCCTTTAAAAATTGTAGCCCAGATACATATCTTGGTACACTTCATGGGACTTTCAAAACAAAAGAGGTGTCCCTTGTTTCTGGTCTGTCCTTAGCAGGAAGTGCTTTCTGTATTTTCACCTTTTTAATTTAGAAGAAACTGTTTAGCATGTTGTATATCAATTTTGTTATTGTTTTGTAAATAAACATTTTTACTTCCTATCATATTAAATATCAGTTAATAAGTTCATGTCTCTGTGTTCTTATGGATTCCAGTGTCAGACCTGCTTGATTATTTTTGGATCATTTTTAGTTTATGATTATTCTGATAAAGCATAATTGTGTTAGATTTGTGTAAAGGAGAACCTAAGACCTCCTGTAAATTGTCTTGGTGGCAGTTCATTTGTAGGAATTCATGTTTGGGGTGGAATAGGGGCAGTAGTCATTGTAGAACAGACCAGGTGGCTGTTGTGATTAACACCTTGTGTCCCAGTAAAGTTACGCAAGCCACAGGTGAGGTCAGGGTGACACAAATGAATATTTCATAAACGACCATAATTTATTATGCTATTAATTTTGTAGTACAGTTTGAGGTGTCAGAATGAGGTGGGGGTAGGGGTAAAAAGGGGTTGATTCACTTTCTCTCCATGTGTAAAGGAGTCAGCATCCAAGAAGTGAGTATAAAGCTCCCTGTAACTATGTCTATATGACTGAAAGGCAGTCATAAAGACTCATCTGTGATCTACCTTAAGTATCGCCAGCCAGCAGATTACTGATGAGTCTGTATGACTGAAATTCTACCTGTATTTCAGTCATATAGACTTAGAAACTAGCAGGTGTGTCCATACACCCTCCAATCCTATCCTTCTTTCTGGGAAGAACGTGATGCTAATATGACTAAGATCACATCACCACTAAACTAAGAGAAGAAAGGGGGAAAGATTATTTAATTTGCATATTTAAAATTTGTCTTGCCACTCCATTCAACATGCCTTTGCCAAGATATTTGATGCTTGTATGCTGGTACTCCCAAATATGAATTAGCTAAATTTCATACATCTTTTCTTGGCAATAAATAAATAAATAATGCAATATGGGATGGTGTGACTGGTAGCATTGTAGAATGTAGGATGAATGGAGTGTGAAAAAAGTGCTACTAGAGAATAATATTAAATATTTTAACAATCTCTGATAATCCTTACAGTTTGTAGTTAATAAATACACAGCATTCAATGCCTAGGACCTTAAGCAAGATATCTAATATGCTTACTAATTAAGCAGGTAGAGGCATGAACCACATCAAGCAACAGAAATACTAGACATTTCTTTAACCAAAGTAGACTAAGGCAAGTCACAGGAGATTTTACTAAGGTCTCTTTACTGCTAACATTATAGATTATCTGCAAGTCTGTTCTAATACCAGCAGACATGTCAGATAACCCTTGATTTTGACCTCTACTTTCTTGTTTAGGTATAATAGCCTTGAAAGCATTCATTTAATTTAAATTAATTTAGGAATATCGGCGACCATATAGACTAATTGATACTTTGCAGATAATCACTTTGGGAGTTGCTGCACTTTAATTGGTTACTAGATACAGCACTACAGATAATTAGAACGTTATTACTTTTTCCCCCAATGGAATACAATGTGATTAAGAATGCCACGTTGCCATGTCCACCTCAGATGTGAGGATTTCTTTGTAATTTTTTTTTTGTTATTTGTTAAATTGTATACTTGTTTTAATTCCTCACACAGGACCGATTCAAATTTAAGTGCACTTTCTGTGTGCATAGAGTTTTTATAATCTGCACACAAGAGGCTTGTGCCCATGACATCCTCCTGTCACATACAGAATTTAGACAATTACCGTGTCTATAACTCCACCCCAACCTTTTTACATGCATCACTGTATTTGTGGAATCCCTAGACATACTGTACGTACATAAGCGCCTAATCCAGCCTAATCCATACTGTACAATTTAAATGCCTTCCCTGTTAACACTGCATATAATCTAAGGTATGGATGGATGTCTTCCCTCTGAATATAACTCAGTTTCGTACGTTCAGAGTTCGGATGTGTTAAAATCTGGCGGCCACATGCGCAGAGCGTATGCAAAGCATGATTTACGAGCACAGCCTGACATTATTAAATCTGGATCAGGGTCATAATCTACCCAGAGATATGGCAGAGAGAGAGAGAAGGAGAGGGAGAGAGACAGACAGAGAGAGAATGTTTCTGTATGTTTTGTTTTTGTTTGTATTGTTTTTTGTTTGTTGATTGGTTTTTACTATGTTTGATGTTGCCTTGGCTGGTACTTAATTTCATTCTGGAGTTTCAGTTGTTTATTTTATGTTGCCTAATCTCTACCTGAGGTTGTTGGAATGAAAGGACCAGAGACTCGGAAAATCTTCCATTAGCAAATCAGCCATTGTCAGCATGAAGCACTGAACCATAATTACTTTTTTGTGCCTTGTCTAGAAACGCAAGTGAATTTAGGCACTAGCTGCACACATACGATTGTTTTTAACTCTTTTTAATCTTTTTGTAGATTGCATTTTTACAGGAAATGAGCTTAATCTTTCTGCTCTGACTTCTAGACACATAACATACACGTGATAACTACTCTATGTAACAGCGAAAGTTACTTTGTGCAAACTATGTAGAAAAACAGCCATTTTCATTTTAGTCACCGTTTCTACTAGTGTCTCATTTTCAAGTTTGCAGAAAACATAATTATTGCTGAATGATATTTCCGTCCTCCATTAGTCGTTTGCATCAGCAAAAAAATATTATTTTAAATGTATTTTGTAATTTGATATAAATGGACTTTTTAATGTGTGTTGATTATAAAATAATGCATGATATTGAAGGTTTATGAGAATGTTTTGTTAATTATTCATGAAACTGTAATTTGCTTGCTGAATATTTTATTAACTCACCTCATCCAATATCCCACTTACTTGGATCTGAGTTGTAAATCTCATCTTACCCATCATTTGCCAGATGTGTGATAGGTTCATTTTTGCAATAATAGCTTTTATCCACCTTAAGAGCGGGCATCTGATGTTCCTCTGTTAACTTTGCTTATTTGTGGTTAAAAAATATGTACTACATACACAACAGTTACCCTATATCCCTAACTCTTCCATAAAAATCTGAACATATATTTTGAGGTATTACTTCATCTGCTCAAGATAAATATTTTACAGCTTTCATTGCAAAAGGTCAGGTTAATGTGAATGGACCTGATTCAGACTTAAGAAGGAGCTTGAAATTAAGAGAGAAAGGTTACACCTGGGCTAAACCATGTTGATTGCAGGCAGAGTCAAGTTAATTGTGTTTTTTGCATGCAGGGGTATATTTTTTAATTGTTTACTGCACACAGATACTAACCAGCTTTGCTATTAAACTGTTATTTAGACTTGAGATAGGAAACATCACCTCTCAACTCTAATACTATTTCCAACAGATGAATTATGACTCCCCTGCAATCATCATGGTTTAGCCCAGAAGTAACTTTCCTCTCTTAGTTTCAAGCTGCTTCTAAAATCTTAATTAGGCCCAATTTCCTTTACTAAGTCTGACCTATATAAGTTTATACAAAAGCAGCAAGGGCACACTTTTCATTTTTTTTTTTTACAAACAATGGTGGAAAAATGTCCCTTTAGGCGCATGAATTATTTCTCTAGAAGCTTTCTGCTGGGTGTTCTAACTCGATAACAGAGGGTAAATGGAGAAGCTCTGAACTGGGCTTTCAAATTTGAAGGGGCTCTTACAGGATTCCAAAAGGTTTAGGTAGGATATAAGTACTGGAAGTTCATAGGGCGAAGGGAGTTATTAGCAACGGAATCACAAAGATGTCTAGATAATGTGAATTTGCGGATCAACATGTATTGATATCAGATGTCTTGATCTGGTCCAAAAATATAAATACAAAGACCCTCCAACATGACCTATTCCCCTAGGTACAAAATACTCTGTTCCTGAGCTTCTGATAATCAGTTATTGTCGTAATAAAAAGTTTTTCAAATATCAGTTCATTCATTAAAACCAGGTGAGTGTGACAGATGGAAGCTCAGGATCTAAATGTTATCAAGGGAGTAGTGTTATTGGATGAGTGAATGTATAGCAAGTCTCCAAATTCATGGTGTTTTGTCCGCACCCAACTCACTCTTAAGTGTGAATATGGTCCTATATGACCTGCTGGCAGTATTGTGTTCTATTCCATGACTATCAACAAATCTAGAGGTGCTAATGCCTTGTCCCCATGGTTTTGTAGAATACAAGTGTGAGATGTCTTTTAAATAGCAATAAATATGTGACTGTACTTTCATCAATATTCAGAACACGTTTATAGAATTTGCCTTCTGAAATCAATTACAATTATGCAGTAAATGTAACCAGTCTTATCTCTCCCTTTTACGTTACAATTGCGTACTTACTGTAGCTGAAACAAAATGTGGGCCTCTTACATGTTTCCCTGAATACCATAACACATTCACACATTCTTCTCTGCAACAAAAAAAGAATCACTCTTCTTTTGTATGATATCATATGTGAAACATCTGCTGGACAATAACTATATTGCATATTCATTATTGTGTAGAAGAAAATGCTTTTTGAAGAAACGATCGCAATTCTTCCTATGGTGGGTTCCTGTAGATAAGACATCTGCTACTAAATTGCTATTATTCCCAACAATATATTTAATGTCTTTCCTGCATTCCGAGTTATTGGAAAAATAATTTCAGCTTTTTTTCAAAGGGTATATTAGCTTCATATTCTGATGAGGAATATTACCTATAAATAAACTGAGCAAACATTTACTTTACATTTGTTCGGTGTAGTTGCACAATGGAAAGAATAAAGGCAGTGTAAGGCTGCAGGGCAATACATTTCTCCAAAAAATGAAGATATTGAATATATTACATATATTGTTTAAATAAATAAATATTTCTTTAAAAGGGCTGTGAAAAATAATTTGTCTGTACCAGATTGAGAGTTTAAGACCAGATCTGCAATCCCACATGTTTTCCATATGTCTAACATATACTGGAGCGCTGCAGCACTCTTTTTTCATGAGGAATACACAATAAAAATAGAGATCCGAACAGCAGCTCTATAAGGGGAGGATAGGTTCCCTAGAAAGTGAAAAACAGTATAAAAAATATATAGAGCGCTTCACAGATTCATCTATTTTATTATTGTTAGCAAACTCTTTAAGAAAAAATTAAATATATATCATAAAAGCTGTAACAATGGTGTACTGGGACTAAAATATAACCAGTAATACACCACAATAACAATATAAAACAATATTTGCTGATGAGCAGCAGAACAATAACATAAATTGGCAAAACTAGCTGGCGATCAAGCAGCTAGTATTTAATTATATCGTATTAAGCAACCACTGATAGAAGTAATGTCAAACAGTTCCATGTAAGAGAGTACTCTATTTCAACAAATTGTCAACAGGGTAAGGCAGCCTTCCAGGTGTACTTGTTTTGATTATTAATGAGGTAAACTTTATATCAATAGAGCGCAGCAATCCACAGCACAGCAATCCCGCTGTTAATGTAATAAAGAAAGGGTAATACTTATCTGCAGCGTTGTGAGATGGTGAGGTGAGAGTTACTACTCTCACATCCAATATTAGCGGTGGCTGCGTCCTTCGGTGGTCAAAGCTGGTCTCTAATTAATTCCACAAGGCAGTAGAAAGCCTTTGCAATGTTGCTGCGATTCCCAAACCGAAGAACAGACAATTGGGATGCAGAAATTGATTGTCCCTCTGGGAAAGCCTTTAGATGGTAATGCTGGCCGTTCTATTAAAGGCACATTAGCTTGAACCCTCGGTGGCTTGTTAGCAAGGGGGCCGTTGTGTCGGGGGTCACCCCGCCAGCAAGGGGACTGTTGTGTGGGGGTTCCCCCCGGCAGGCGCGGCTTCTTATGACAATATTCCACCAGGTCTCCGTGATAGTGTCAATAGTAAGTTCTTTAAAACAGTGGATGTAGAAGAAGTAAAGATATGTTCCGCTGCTCAGTAACAGATAAAAAAGAACACCTCTACGCGTTTCTCTACTTCAGTAGTTTCCTCAGGAGGGAAGTCACTCCTAATGTAAGCCTTCTAAAACATTGCTTCTAGGCATGCATGTGGCAGATGTTATGCTATGGATCTCCTAGCATACAGAACTCAGTTTGAAAAATGCACTAGATCTAGATCAGGCCCTATATCTCTTATCTTACTCTTTTATGCTTTATGTTTTTGTTTGCTGCTTTCTTCCTTACATATATTTTTCTTCTTTCTTTTGCTTATATATTTCCCCCTTTTCGCTCAGTCTACCATATGGGACGCCACTGATAAAGGTAATCCAATCCAAGTCAGTGCATAAAATCAAGCTCATGGTTGGTAGATACTGTAATGTTAGTGTAGTCCAGGCTTATTAAAGTTAAAATGTCTGAAAGTACTTTATGTATCGATGCGTTATTCTTTTCAGTAATAAAAGGTGGGCTTCTGTTTCAAAAAAGTTTCCCTCTGGTTAAGTTGCATGCTCAATATAATGTTGTATGACTACAAGGGACCGTGATCATACTTACCCTGGAATTCTGTACGGTAGCCATTGCTGCAGAGGTTATTGCTCAGAATTTGTGATCCACATGGTGGAGAGCAGAGAACTCCCCACTTCTCTCCAACATGAGGATGGTGAATCCGCCAGCAGGACCCTACCTTAAGTATTCCGCATGGAAACCCTTTTGTGCAAAATACTGCATTGTACATAAGGGCTTAGCCACTCCCTTACTGTACGATTAGCCTGTGCCTTTGCCCACCCCCTATGCGTACCTCCTACACATGGGGGTAGTAATGCCCTCATGTGGGGGTCTCTGATCTGCACAGAGCACATCGTCAGTCGGCTGCACTCAGTTATGAAGAAAATGGTACTGTACATGCACAGTGGCATTTTCATGCAGACTTCTATACGTAGCATACAGAAGTCTGTCCGCATTATAGGGTAATAATACGGTCCCACAATGCCTGTGGGTAATCTTACAATATGTGGCAGCAAATCCTGTTTCATTCTTTGAGTTCTCGTAGACCTACATGTGGACAAGAAAAAACAGGGGGGGGGCTCACCATGTGTAAAATTAATTATCAATCAAAGAATAAAACATAAAAACCCCCATGCCAAGGGGTAAGCTCTGTACTGCATAGAAACCGAACTACTGCAATCATAGTGGAATGGTAACCCAGGATGTAAACTGTGAGTAAGAATCAATATCGAGAGCTATCCTTTACTCACTTGGTAGAAGGAAAGATAACTCACACCATTGATTCTCACTCACGAATACCATGCACTGGGATTGCTGTAGAGCCATTTCTGTCTGGTTGGAGCCTCTTCCCCTGGGGAAAGAGGGATATTTTTTGCTCTTTTATATTTATAAAAATATTTATATATAACTTAAGAAACAGCAAAGTAAATCTGTTAAAACTATAGGGATAATAAACAGGACATTATTTATTCTCAAACACCTCATGCAATCAATAATGTTAAACAATGTTTACAAATCTGTAATGAATATAATAACTACTTATTCGTATGACAACTGATCTACCAACGATTACATCTTCTTATCCTACGTATTCAGAAAAAAACAATGATCTGACATCCATTATATGCATTAAACTCTATGCAGCAAGGGCTTCTTCTAGCACGTGTCCTGTTTCCTAAACAGATCAAACCATACAGTTCCCATTCACAAAACAGATGTATAGCAAACAGCAAACATTAAAGTATCCCTTGGGTAGATTAAGCATAGATACTTATTCAGTAACCAGCAATAAAGCTATTTTAGTGTGTTAAACTAGCATTAATATTGCAAGCAATGAGCAGTCATAACTGGTCGAAGACTATGCATTTCACACAAGAGGTTTGTAACAGACACTGTGGCAATGAAATGTTTATAGGCTGTTACTGAATACTGGCTTAGCTTTACAATATTTAGCAATGTTGTGGCATGAACACCACTGCACTGCTTTGATGTAATTAGCTCGTTTACATAGCATTGAGTAGTCATAAATATCAGACAAATAATGTCTTTTACTACTCTCTGTTACAGTAAACTGCGGCTCTTCATTACCAATTGGGCATATAACAGCACATTGACAGGTAATGCATCACGTTAACAAAAGTCAACAATTTCAGTGAAAGTCATGCTATATAACATGAAGCTTACAATATACAACAGTTGTTATATCCAGCGAGTCCCATACAATATTACATGTTTATCACACTTTAGTGTTGTGTGGGGATTAGAAAGTATTATTGATATATCTGGCTAAGTAGTTAGTAAGTTGAAGCACTCATTACTGCTCCTTTGAGGAAAAGAAACATTAAATGTATCTGTTTCGCCTTGGCTGTCTTCCCCTAGCTAAACAATTGCTTTTGCAATCTAATGAGTTTGTAAACAGAGGATTATATTCTTTTAACTATTGTCATTCTTAGCTGAATTGTAATCTGAGCAATGATTTTATAGCGAACACTGAATGTTCATGTTTTACAAAGAACTCCAATATTTTCTGTCCCCTTTCCATGCTATTACAATTAAATCACTTCTATTACAATCTGCTGTGTTACCTGTCGGAGGCAAACATTATTTCTGTTAAAATAGCATCCATTGAAAAGTTGAGTAAATAAAGGGTTTTAAATAAAAAATATTATATTGAGCAGGGTATATCATTACGCAGGATCATCAGCCATTATAAGGATTATACAGACTGTAATGGAGTTACTATATAACGTAATGTGACATCCCCCTTAGTAAGAGGTACAGAATATAATTTACCTGAACGGTGTTGATGGTATTTTTTTATTGGATGCAGAGAGGTGAAGACAATGAATGAGATCTCATTTAGTACTAAACACCAGATTGTATCTTAATAAATTTGATTTACTAATATTTTCTCATTTAGGGTTCCTCCGATTAGCAAGCAACTTTGCTTATTTTTGAATTCTCAAGAAACTTAGATATTACATCAGTTAATTAAAATAAATTTCAATTTTCAGACAATAACAATTTTAAAACTGTTCTTACTATATAACTCAACCCAACTTAAACAACTGTAATTTACCACCCTCTTAATATGAGCTATCTTAAATAGACAATTATATATATGCACACAATGGGGCAGATCCTGAACTACGCTTTTCCGCGAATTTACGTGTGGCGGACACGTAAATTCGCAGATTTGTACGCACTGC
>WWET01000044.1:380355-391032 GCA_011038615.1 Limnodynastes dumerilii | reverse complement strand
AGGGAAAGGGCTTAATTATGTCATTTGTATCAACTATTGGAAGCCTCATGTTCTCACATCGCCACATTTTAGAAGATGGGCAAGTATGGTCATTGTATGTGGTTAACATGTATCATTACATTAAATATGAAGGGTCGGATTCTGGGGATACACATGCAGATTAAGGTAAGTGGGCAGTGGATGGAAGATCAGCATGGATCTGTATTTGGATGGATGGATTTTAATGCAGGGTTATGGATACGTAAGTGTCCAGAACTCCACAGAGCAGTTCACTCCCCTCATACGCTGATATACCGCCTTCCGTGCATACGGAAAATGCACAGAGGTCAGGTCAGGCCCAAAAAGTGGCTATTGTCTGCATATATTTACTATAATACAGTATTGAATTTAGTTTTTAGTTACACTGAAAAGTTTCCAACATACAGAATGGTAAACAACAAATTGATTTTTATTACTGGAACTTTTCTACTAGTTTTTATGTAGTTTTGTGGATGCGTATAACTGCATTAAACTTTAGCAGAAAACATGTCCCTTGATAACTTTAATGCTGTACAGTGCAGAGAATATAAAACAAAACAAACTAAGGAATCCCATTTCTGACATACCACGCTCATTATAGCCAAACGATTTAGCACTTGCAAGAATCATCTGGCAAGGGGATGGTTTCTGTTTCTATAGTTTATGATAATTTACTATAAAATAAGCTCTGACTTAATAGAATAAAGTCCCCTTATAATTAAGGGTATGCTTATAAATATTAAACCAAATTTTACAACATCTCATCATATTCTTTTAAGTATTTGAAATGAATATGATAATATTATTGGAAGAAGTCAGTGAGCATGGGAAACATTGATTCTAATTAGAATAAATAAGGTTGCATTTTGTAAAGGACATATTTGTTATCATATCTTTACTTACGTTTTATTAGATATTTGTGTCGTATAACAGTTAATCTAATAGTATACATGTTAGTCATTTGCACAAACAGGTTTCAAACTTCTCCTTTTATATTTAAAGAATAAAAAAGGGCATTTACTATGAATAAACATATTTTTAGAAAATAAGTCGTAATTTTGAGTTTAATTATTTAGCACCACACCTTGATATGTGTTTTCTTTGTTTACCAAGAGTCAAGGGATTATGGCCCACTAGAATTTTTGTTACAAAGCATGGAGACAAGACATCATTGAAATCACCTACAGTAATTGTTAATCATGTTTGAACTCCAAAGGCCATTGGGGACCTTCTAAACTTCTACAGTTAATTTGGTTATTGTAAATGCAAAGTAACAACACAAGTGGGTACAGAGAAACAAACATTTCAGTCTTATGTTTTTTATTTTTCATTTACTAGCATTAAAAATCCAACTGAATCCATGCCACTGGAAGCGAACAGCTTGTGACCCATCTAAATTTGAGACATTTCTAATAGAGTGGCTGGACTGAGTTCACTAATGGGCATATCCTGGAAGTCACTGTACAGTATGGACTTTCCTTCCTTCTGTGTAAAGACCTCCATACTTCCACAAATTTCCACACTTTTGAGAAGGGGCATAACTACCGTTGGTCCAGGAGTTGTAGCTGCCACAGATTCCCATGAAGAGAGGGCAATGGGCAGCTGCCCCAATGCACTCTTGGAAGCAAGATGTCAGCTTAAGACACTTCTCAGTGCTCCACGAGTGCTAAACACTGTTTTAATATACATTGGCAATAGTAGGGGACTGCTAGCAATGAATTTATAAACAGTAATCATAGAAACATAGAAACTATACTGACCCTAGACCCTATTTACCCTCAATTTGGTTTACAACTTAGTTATCCCAAGCATGTTTAAATTGTTCTACTGTATTGGCCTCAACCACCTCAGATGGGAGGCTATTCCACTTATCTATCACCCTTTCAGTGAAGTAATTTTTCCGCACATTTCCTTTGAATCTACTACCCTCCAGTTTATATTCATGCCCTCGTGTTCTATTACACCTTTTCTTTTGAAAAATTTTACCCTCCTCTAGCTGGTCACAACCCTTGATCTACTTGAAAGCTGCTATCATGTCCCCCCTCTCCCTTCTCTCCTCCAAGCTATGCTAAGTTTTGATACTATAAAATATAATAATACTAACACATATGACACAATTACAAATCTGTACATCCCATCTATAACACTGAAAAATCAGTCAGTTTTTGCTGAAAAATCAGTCAGTTTTTGAGAAGGGAGACATTGACTGATACCTCAATTCTTTTATGATTGATAAATTCTAAACCAAGTTGAAAAATTTAAATATTAAATTAATAAATAAATGCTACATTCTAAAAAAAAAAAATTACTTTATACTTAAATAATAATGGTTCGCAATATATACCATCCTTGCTAAGTTACTTTTTGTAGTCCTGTTCTCTGGAAGGTCACTTTAAAATCAGCTTCTGAATAATAAAAAGTCTTTAATTACTCATAGATGTACTGCTCAGTGCTGCTTTAAGCTGCCAGCCGTCCGACAACTAAGTTCCATCACATACGTCAGAAAAGGCTAAGCCCTATCCCTATACATATAGACTCAGACTTCGCCTCCTTACTTTGGGGTCAACAACCTCCCCTGGTCTTGAATAAGTTGCACCAATTTATGGAAAATTATTACAGATCGCTGCTAATTATTTACAAAAAATCCACCAAAATATACTAATGCTGCACTTGATTTTTTTTAACCTTACCTTTGATTACTATATATAGAAGAGAAGCAAAAGCTCGATAAAAGAGGATTTTATATTGTATTTTTCCAGTGAAAAATAGGGACGAATCACAAAAATGTCACATTGCTAAAGATTCAATGCACATGCCACAACAAAACAGGAGCACGGGGAAGCTATTACTTTTTCATAACAATGCAAATAAAAATAGCAATAACTCAACTTGAAGAGTTATTACAAGATATTTTCTGGAACAGTTTTTAATTATGATGTTTTCACAATGAAGGATAGCAAGCTACAATTTTGGGAATGACCTCTGTAAGTGAATAAAGCACACATATTCAGCAACATAAAACAATCTAAATCTCATGTATATTGAGTAAGCAGTCACTTTTCTGAGACAAGACAATATAATGCATGTCATAAAAATACACATTTATTCTGATACACTTACAGCAAATGTATTCAAAACAATGTTTTACAGGGAAAAAACCAACATACATTTTCTTTCTTCCTAGTTCTTGTTGTTTTATACAGAACTAATGAAACTACTGTATAAAAGAACTGAATAAGCCACAATGGGAAATTTGAAGTAAGGTACTAAATTCTGTAAGGGAGTTTAGTTTGTGGTATTTGTAAACTTTTTTGAATTTTGATATTGATGGAGTTGTTTATTTTTTTGTTCTTTTATTTTTTATTCTTTTTTTATATGTAACAAAGGGGAATATTTCCCATAACTTTCCTGCCTAGGGCAGGGTAAGATTCTACAGACAGAGGCTTCTGAAAGCTGCCTCCAGGGGTAGTGCTGTTTGTTGTTGTGGTTGAGGCAACAGATGCTGGATAGTGGCTGGCAACTAGTGAAGGACCCGTGTCTAGCCAAACCTAGGTTTACTAATAATCATTCTTCCAAAGTATAATTTTACAGTAAGTTGCAAAAAAAGGTACACAATCAAGCACATTTTAAGTGTATGTCTGCTAAGTGTGCTACACTAATACAAATAATAATAATGGGACAGTTTCAGACATCCGAGAAAAAGGTATGGTGATTTAGAGAACGTTCCTATTGATTAAAGCTTCCTGCAGGTCCCTTCACCAAAGCTCCAATATATACAGGTAGTTAGTGAAATACAGAAATACAGCTAATGTTCTGGTATGGATCGGTAAAGCGTACCCCCTCTAACATGGAGAAACCCAACAATTTATCTCAATAACAGTACATGCAGTAGGTACTCATGGTCCATTCAGTGTCAATATTTCTCAGCAGAAGTGTCCTTTTAAATTTCCCATCATTGTCCTTAAAGTATAAAGCATTATTTGTAATGAAGCTCCTACTGCCAATAGGGGCAGCATAATTTTCCTATGGCATGTGACTGTCTTTTGATGAAAAACTTTAGAAGCTGAGATGAGGTGTTTCAATTAATTTTTCTTTTTTTAAGGGTCCTTAGTGTAATAAATTCATAAATAAAGATGGAGGTCCCGACGCTTGAAACAAGTAATCATAATGAGGGATCCCTCTCAAATATGTAACAGCTGATCAAGATCCACGTCCCCGCCCATAGGCACACTAAGGGCCTCATTCATCGAGCTCGATTCAGGCTAAATCGCCTCAAATTGCGTCATTTGAGCTTAAAAAATCTCGGATCAGTATTCATTAAGCTCAAAATCGCGTGATTTGAGTGTGATTTTAAATCGCCATGGCAAACATCGCTGGACAGAAATTGTCCAGATGTTTGCCATGCTCCTAATAACGAATAGGTCACTAGGGGGCAGTGTTTTATAGAAGAGATGACGTCAGTTACAGTGGGGGCTGACGTAATCTCTTCTATAAAACACTGCCCCCTAGTGACCTATTCGTCATTAGGAGCAGCCCGGATGAAAAATAGGAGGTTCCCAGCGTCGTGGCAACAGGAGAAGATCCAGAGAACCAGAGCAGACACTTCAAGCAAGCTGAACCCAGAAGAACACAGACTACAATGAAGAAAACAACACTTCCCAAGATGCTGACATCAAACGATGAGTGCCCAAACCTTTTATTCATTTTATTACAACACACACTGCACACGTTATACTTAGAATAGGAAAGATGACCACCGGAGGTAAGTGCACACAGTAGGGAACATTGTTAGTTAGGGAATATTTATTTTTTACATGCATACTTAGTGTAAATGTTTAATGTATGTTTATTGGTGAATGTACTTTTTTTTTAACACACACTACACGCAGCCACGCTGGTTAGAAGCCTAACCATGCTGCCGCTGATATTATTATAAGGCTAATCAATCCTGAGCCTTGTAGTTCTATCAGTACAACATGGCCAAGGCTTTCAGCCACGCAGCACTTAGATTTTTTTCCAATCTCATGCGACTTGCAGCGATTTGTTAAAGGGCTAATCGCAGTCGTTTTCTATTGAAAATCACCGCGATTTAGCCCTTTACAAATCGCACAACATCGCCTGAGATTGGAAAATTTGCGGCCAAATCGTTTTTTAATGAATCCCGCAATTTTTTTTTTTAAATTGCGGCAATATCGCCGCGATGTAATGCGATTTAAAATCGCAGCTAAAAATCGAGTTTAATGAATGAGGCCCTAAAACATTTAAATCCAAGTCACGAGTGATAATAGTTCTTTTTTTCTTCAACTGTACACACTAAGTTCTATTCAATGTATTTTCTCACTCTATTTAAATAAAAATGAGAAGACAAAGCATATAACAGGAATAAACAACAGGATAAAAACATCAATGGTAAAAAATAGAATAACTATAGCAAATGTATCAAATTGCCAGTAACAATATATAAAAACAAGTTACAGTTTCAGACACCCGATTTTGCTGTAATTGGATCTTTAGCAAATCATTTGGATAGTCTGCAAGTTCTGGGTCCCTTTATCAGACATCTATTTGCAATGAATTCATGCCAACATGCCCATACCTCCCCTAGCTAGGGCCTACTTTAAATTGTTTGCACAAACTTTTGTAACTTGTGAACACAACTCTGTCAAAAGTGTAACTCCTTTTAAGTCTGAATGTGTTGTAAAAGAGTAGTAGGGATCTGCACATGTTCACAGAGTCTGCAATACAAGTAAAATATATGTTGGTTGGGGGAAAATGGAATTCAGGAGCTGACCCAAAGAAATGGTGGCATGATGAGTATGGTACAATGGATCATATATTATTGACTTACAGTAAAGTTAAATCGTGTCATTAGTCATCTCTAGTAGTTGACCCAGTAAATGTGGCAGATAAAGGTGTTATGGAAATATGATTGCAGAAAACGTCAGTCCTTGTAGCATACCTTTATTGTCTTGTACTTCTACAGAGTGAACAAACAATTCAGATGCTCAGCTCCCCTTGTATGTAGTTTCAGGGACCTTCACAAATGCAGTTTCAAGGACACACACACAGACACTGGTAGACTTTATCCAAATTCATTAATTAATTATCTGTATTCCTCTTTAAAAGGTATAACACAATATCTTCAAATTTTTAATGTCTATTGCATAGATCTTGTAAAATTGGGAACACATTACCCAGAAAGCTTGCAATTGTTATGGATAGTTACTAGTAACAAAGAACCACAAATCCAGGTGCAAAGTCTAACTGAGAGACAGGTGTTAATTGGAGCCCATGATAGTGAGGACAGGCTTTGCTGTAAGTACCTGGCAGGTCGCAGTCCCAGGTGGCAACCCCTGATAACTGATGACTAGAAACATAGTTTCCAAAGATGGTACAGCTACAGTAGGCAACACAGAGAAACAAAGCTAGGAGCAAGTGCGGGATGGAGGTGCACAGCACCAGATGCTGATAGGAGAACTCATGCTAGATGGAATAGCACTGAAACATCACCAGATGGTAATAGCTGAAACTACGTGCCTAGATGGAAATAGCATTGACACAAGGTGGGATTATGTGCCAAAGTAGTAAAAGTACAGATTCATACACCAGATGACAATAGGTGGATTATAGAAATACATATGCATACATTCCACAAGGGTGAACAAGCATTCTAGCTGTTTATGCAGCATATGTAGGTGAGTAATTTAAGCACTCCTTATATTTTTGTTATCATTAAAATCTATGCATGGCATATGCAGGTGTATAAGGAAAAGTGTTTAATATTGAGTATTTAAAATATTAAATTTAATCTTCATAAAATAAACTCACAATTTGCAGCAATTTCACTGATTCTGCAAACTACTGGATTAAGTTATAAGGAAATATTATAAAAATAGACATAACCAGTATGTGTTGTTTTCTCCTTTTTTATAGTTGCTATGCCAAATAAATCTCAAAAGCAAGCTCATGTGTTTCTGTGATATTGTAATTACATTGGATGCCTGAAGAGAAAGAGAGAAGAGGAGTAGTCCCATAGAATTATGTTATATTAATGTTAGTGTGCCCAAAATAATTATTTCACGTTTCTGAACACAACACAGTAGTTGGGCCAATCAGCTGATGATCATCAAGGACAAATTTGTTAGAACGCTAAATTCCTGAGCAATCCAAACAATCTGTATAGAATTATTGAAGAGCACTGGGAAGATGGCTCTGACTATCAGAAAGTGACTAGTTACTATACATTGTCACCAGGTATGTATGTGGCATTAGGGAAAAAATAACTGTTACTGATAACATATCAATTGTAAAGAATGCTAATGGTTTTCAAATGGGCAAGATTTGGATATCCTAGATTACATTTCTGGAACCTTGGGAATAACATCTATTTTTTATTAAATCCATTCCAGAAGAGATGGGGTGCCAATATGCATATATTTGCTTACATGTAGTCATACACAATTTAGGAAAATTAAATATTGTCTTTATAAAACCCTTGTGGTGTAGAAGGATTTGAAATATACAGGAGATTACTTACATGGCAAACACAAACCAAAACTCTCAAAATTTGCAACATCGGATTGGATCTAGTGTTCCGATCATACTGTGCTCAGACAAACAGACTTATGATCCCTGACCCCTATCCAGGGACGGATTGACTGTCATGTGGGCCTGGGGCTGAAATTTATCAAGGGTCCACATTATATAGTATGCTTTGGAGGATGTCAGTTCCGGACATTCATCCTTATGCACTGTGGGAGGGCCTATTTTCAGATGGAGGCCTGGAGCTGTAGTCCCATTAGCCCCATTGTTAATCTGGCCCTGCCCCTATCTAGATTGCTACTGCTCAAGAAGCAGAATCGAACTCCACATCCTGCCTTTCCTGACTGCTTGTCGGCAAAGCTTCCAGTACAGAACTCTTGAGCCAAAGGATTCAGACCCATACTAGGAATGCAGCGACTGGAGAATGCCACTTTTGCAGAAGTTTGGATCCAGTCCATTATGTCTAAGACAAAACATTGAAATAATCTTTCTAAAATGTTTATGTAGTATGCGTTTATTATATGTTTAATTGGCTATAAAATGGTTAACAAAGTATCATTAAGATTGCTTTTAGCTAATAATGCCAAATATTTTTTTTTTTTGCTCGGGGCATGTTACTTGTGTCATGCAGGGCCAGATTACCCACAAGGCAACCTAGGCACCTGCCTAGGGCCTGGTGACCCCCTGGGGCCCATGGCTGCCCGGGATCCAACACTGTTAATCATCCTTGGGGCCTTATCAAATCAGAGCTGTCATTTCCGACATGCCAAATGTCGTAGGTCAAGCAGCCACATTAGTATAGGCTACTGGCTATAAGCACCCTCTAGGGGGGGCCCCAAACCAGCATCTTACCTAGGGGGCAAACCAGCATCTTGCCTAGGGCCCCATGAGTTTAAAATTCGGCTCTGGTGTCATGCATTGCATGTGTGTAAAATATCCATTCACTCCTTTATAAAATAATTTATCAAGCACAGCTGAACTGAAACATATCTGCATGCTTACCCCAGTTTCTGGGCCTGAATTGTGTGTGTATATTGGTAAAAGTATGGGCATTGTGTGCGATAATAAGCTGAGCACAAACTTAAGTAAAAGCCACCAGGTTGGTTAGTTGATATGCTTAAGGGGATCAGTTGTGAACACTTCATACTGTTTTTTTAAATGTAAAATGGTGTAAGTCATGAATGTGAAAATTCAGCATAGCAGACATTTCCATACATATGTTTCTATAGCATGTGTGGTGCTAAAAACTGCTCACTTATGCTAAAACAAATGCTACATGTTTACAGCTCTACATGATGCCCTCTGCATCTAGGAAAACAAGTATTCAATAAATCCTCAAATTTTAAAACTCCACGTCTGAAAGACAACATTAGTTTTTCCAATGTCAGACTATATTCTTTGAGTCTATTATCAACTTCTAGTCTAAAATCAATATCTGTCATCAGTGCGCATGGATTGAATAATGCTATTTGACGAAAATGAATAGTTAAATATTAACTGTTCTCTTTCTGTTTTCTAGCTCATTTCGAGTTATCCCTGCATTTGACTGTAGTCAGAGGTGGTTTTTGATCCTAAAGAGGCCCTGGAAAAGATTATTTAAGTGGCCTCATGTGGGCATGACCAAATAATTGATAGGCGGGGCCAGCAAAAACATGGGCAGGGTTAGAACATCATTATATAAGGCTAATAAAACAATCAATGGATTAAAGGACAAATTAATAACCTCAATAAAAAGAACTTGTCCTGTAAAGCTAATAAATGCAATAAACTGAACTTTGGTTGCAATAAGTGTTTATAGACAGCATGCTAGGGACTGACACTTAAAACAGACCGTATTGTAATACCTGCCATATGTTACAAACAATGGGGTAGATCCAGAACTACGGCCGTCTTCCATAGATGGCAGTAATTCAATAAACAGTAGCTACTGCGCATGCGTAGTAACTATTGCACGTAATCTGCGTATCGTTTCGATACGTAGATTGCATATATGCAGTCTTTTAGACCACATATACACAATCTACGTATCGAAATGATACACAGATTACGTACAATGGCTACTACGCATGCGCAGTAGCTATTGTTCATTGAATTACTGCCGTCTATGGAAGACGGACGTAGTTCTGGATCCGGCCCAATATCCTAATGACTGCCACCTAATACAGACAGTATTCTAGTACCAACCCATATTACAGACAGCATCCTAGGGACTGCATCCATTACAAACGGTATCCTAGTACCCTCCACACATTACAGACAACATCCTAGTGACCACAACTCAATTTAGATGGATTCATAATGACCAAAATACAATAGAGAGAAGAAGCACAGACTGTAAACCACATTGCATATGTAACACATAGAGCCATGAATATCCTGATCTATATAATATACGTTATGCTATAGAGAAAAGAAGTGCAGAGCATGACACACACACACACACACACACACATTGGCCCGTTATTGTACAGATCTAAACAGCAAGTACCTGCTTCTGTAGAGCCTATGGGAGGTATCTGCGGGCCCCCTCAGCTCTGGGGCTGGGACAGTAGTCCCAGCTGTCCCCCCTGATGGTGGCCCTGACTGTCCAAATGTGCTGATTAGTTGTTTGTCCCATTAAATAACTGCAGTGCTGACAATTTGTAATATGTTACTATATATCAACAATGAATTTCAACATCAGAAACATATTAGAAAGTTATGTGCATTATACAGTTTGGCTTTCAATTTGATCTATAAAATAACACATTTTTAATTTAATGATTTTTTAAATACTTTTATTTATTTATTATTCATTTATTTATTTATTATTAATCTCTTCGTTGGTTATCCCTTAATATCACACAAGTTGAGGTGTTACATATATATAATATACTATAATATATTATATATAATATACTATTATAGGACCAGATTCAGAGTTTCAAAATAAAAGAGGAAAGTTACTCCTGGGCTAAACCATGTTGACTGCAGGGGAGTCATATTTCATCTTTTACAAGCAGTATTAGAGTTGAGAGGTGATGTTTTCTAGCCCAAGTCTAAATAACAGTGTGATAGTAAAGTTGGTCAGTATCTGTGTGCAGTAACCAATTCAAAGACATATCCCTGCATGCAAAG
>WWET01000044.1:363645-373650 GCA_011038615.1 Limnodynastes dumerilii | reverse complement strand
TCGTTCCACAATAAATTCAAATGCAACAAAACCATTGGCGATTTGGGAGTGGTTTCTAAGCACAGATTAATACACTTCTTAGTAAATCTGGCTTTAAATCAGTATTCAAATCTATTTTAAATACCCTTCTTCCCCTATTTAATCTAACTTGGTTTTGCCAGGTGAAAAGCTTTATATTTTTTCCTTTGATTTGAATTCCATCTTAAAGCCCAAAGTAATTGATTCTAATTACAGTTAGTAACATATGGACTAAGGCTCTTTCTTATATCCTCATGTGACAACATGTAGCCATCTTTACATCAGTGCTGAGCAACAGGCAGAGCCACCATCAGGGGATGGACAGGTGATGGGGCTCGCCAATACTTACCTTAGTTCTGCAGAAGCCGTTATTTGCTGCTCAGAACTGTACATTAGTGGGGCAATTCACAGGGACTTCCCTGCATATCTGCTCTCTGTTAATGCTGGTCCATGGCACCCTGCACCCTGTATGATGTCACACAGGGGCAGGCACCGTCAATGTTTTCCCGGCCCCAAAATTTCTGGTAGTGGCCCTGGCAACAAGTATGAATTTAGTCGGCAAGAGAACTGCTGTGAAAATATTATAGATAAATAATATAGGGACTTGACCTAGTAGGAAAGGAATGGATAGTTGCATTGAGGATGTGCAATACCCTGAAAATGTATAAAGTTATGGGGTGAAATTTTATGCATGATAGGGTGGGAGTGTTCTCATTTGGGTTTTGTATCTTAGGTATGCATGGTCGGTTGCTAGGCAAACGCTTGACAACGAGGACACCTGTTAGCACGTGTAGTGGTTAAAGGGCTCAGGGAGTCCGTTGATAGGAGCGGTTGGTGTCAGAGTGGATTGGGAGCTTGGTTAGTGAGGAGATCGGACCCAGTTAAGGAGAGTGGCATTTTGGCCAATAAAAGAGAGGCTGATCTGGAGCTTTTAGAAGTCGGGGTATTGGAGACAGTGGTCCAGTATCGGTCTGTCAGAATCAGTCAAAGGCTGTATCAGTTGGGGGCAGCGTCAGTCGGAGGCAGTAACGGTCGGTGATTCAGGTCCAGTCGGTGGCAGCGTATGTGCGGTAGTAGTGATCCAGGTCCAGTCAGTGGCAGCGTATGTCAAGTGGTGGTGATCCAGGTCCGGTGGGTGGCAGCATATGTCCAGTGGTGGTGATCCAGGTCCAGTCGGTGGCAGCGTGTGTTCAAGTCCAGTTAGTAGCAATTTTGGTCCAGTAGCAGTGGTGTCAGTCCAAGTCGGTGGCAACGGTGATGCACAGACGGCGCTCTTAGTATAACAACAGGTCAGATAAAAGGGGTCCTCATTGTCGGGCACAACCTGAGTGGAGAAAAAGGGACAAAAGAAAACCATTTCTAAATCAGGGACATCTGCCTTGCTGTTGTTACCACTAACGTAATATTATTGTACTGATTGTTTGTTGCATGTCTCATTTCACAATTGTCATTCATTGTTATTCTAATGTTGTACCTTGTAAAGCTTGCAGTCTTCATTTTATATCTTTTAAATTAACATTTAGCATTTGAAAAGTATAATTTTATTCAGTTCACTAACTGCTGCAATTGTCATCTCCATTATTTGCCCTAAGTCTTCTCCACTCGCACACCATTGTTCCTCAATCCGAACTAACCAGTGCTATCAAACCCCATCCCATCATAAGGGTCTTAACAGATGTAGGTTCATTTTTGTATTGCCCCTGCTTTTGTCTACCACGAAATGTTATGCTAATGACATTGGGCCAGATCCTGACTTAATACCGACATGTAATTTATGCATGCTGCACGCGTAAATCTGGTTGTTGGAACACACTGTGCACACGTGGCAGATATTACGCATCGTAACTCTGATCATACCTAACTTGTATGTAACTCCATACGATAGGGCGTGGCATCCCTAAGCAAGCCAAAAATATGCATTGTGGGCGGGCGTAGGCATTTAAATTGTACAGTGTGGGCTGGGTTAGGCATTTACATATGACAAGGCGATACGCAAGACCAGAGATTCGCATGGAAAAGTTGAGGTAGGGTTTAGAAAACGTAAATCAGCTAAGTTACGTACATGTGAGGGGAGTGACCAGCGGAGTGCATAGTCCTTAGTAGTGCGTAACTCGGGCACGCTTGCATACTTAAAAAGACCTTAAGTCAGGATCTGGCCCATTGACAATAATGGGGTAGATCCAGAACTCCGCTTGCAATGCGTTTACTCGCGTAGCGTATTTACGCATGCGTACCTTCTATACACTCCCCTTGGCACACCCCTTGAATCTATGTATTTTGTACGAGTTCCTCTTTCCAAACCCTTAACTTTTGCCCATGTAACCGATGTCACGTACGTATGAGCAACACGTATTTACGCAGCTAAGCACGCCCATACTGTACATTTAAAATACAACCCCCCGCCTGTATAGCGTATTTCAGACGTATTTTTGACTCACGTAAAATTGGCACGCCCACACGTAAGAATTACCGAGACACATACGTGAATGGCCCATACATTCACATTTACGCTACGTTACAGAGCGTATTTTCTATAATGCGCAGTAATGACCAAACCACGATTTTACGTGTCCGCCACACGTAAATTCTCTCACAAGTGTTGTTCTGGATCTGGCCCAACGTAACTACTTCCACATTAGTTGCTGTAGGGCCAGAGATACAAGTGAACAAAGCGGAGGAGGTTAGTGTTACACATGCATGTGTACATGCCAATACTGTATCTTCCATTCTGTATTGAATAAATAGCAGCATGGAACAAAGCATAAGGAAAGCAGTGAGTCTGCTCTATGATTCAGCTGTGTGGAGGTATGCAAATGAGCAAGTACTCTTGTATGAGTTCAAAGAACCTACAGGGAGGTCAAATGACCCCACTGGGCAGAAACAAAAGGTTAGAGACACATCTTCAGAATCCTCCCTCAGCTAATCTAAAACATGTTCATGCTTTTAAGCCATTGTCCTTTCTCAGATTTCTCTGGTTATTTTAATGCAGTTTAGGTAACCTGCAGTCTGAATGTTTAGGTTTTGTTTTTATTAGTAGCACCTGTCATACAGAAAAGAGGTTGTAAACTGCATTCAAACTTCAACCATCCTGATGGCATGGAATAGAAGCTGTATTGGGGGGAAAAGGGGAGAGAGGTGGTTATGTTTCCATATCTGCCTCTTTATTCTTTTCCAGCCTCCATGTCTGTCTCTAATTATTATGTCCAGCCTCCATATCTGCCTCTTGTAATGTCCAGCCTCCATGTCTGCCCCTTGTAATGTCCAGCCTCCATGTCTGCCTCTTGTAATGTCCAGCCTCTATGTCTTCCCCTTGTAATGTCCAGCCTCCATGTCTGCCCCTTGTAATGTCCTGCCTCCATGTCTGCCCCTTGTAATGCCCAGCCTTAATGTCTGCCCCTTGTAATGTCCAGCCTCCATGTCTGCCCCTTGTAATGTCCAGCCTCCATGTCTGCCCCTTGTAATGTCCAGCCTCCATGTCTGCCCGTTTTAATGTTCAGCCTCCATTGTCTGCCCCTTTTAATGTCCAGCCACCATTGTCTTCACCTGTTAATGTCCAGCCTCCATTGTCTGCCCTTTATTGTCCAGCCTCCATTGTCTTCCCTTTTTAATGTCCAGCCTTCATGTCTGCCCCTTGTAACATCCAGCCTCCATGTCTGTCCCTTTAAAATGTCCAGCCTGCATGTCTGCCTCTTTTAAAGTCCAGCCTCCATGTCTGCCCCTTATGTCCAGCCTCCATGTCTTCTCTTACTTACCTTTGATGTCCCTTCCTCCGTGGTGCTCCCTATCTATGGCACTCCCTCTCTCTGTCTGGTGCATCATGTGATGCAGTACTGGTTATAAAGGACTCCTATGGGAGCCCTGTAGAACCAAAGCTGTTTCTAGAATGGCAGTAACCATATAGGTTAGGTCATGCCATTCACAGTACTGTAGGAGCCCTGTATTACCTGTACTGTGCTGGGGAAAAAACAACTTTGTCCTGAGAGTCTGATCTCTCGGGACAAGTTGTGAGGCTAGCAGAACGACGAGACAGTCCCCCGAAAGCGGGGCTGTCCCGCTGTAATCGAAACACTTGGGAGGTATGTGTAAAGTAAGGGGTGTTAATTAATTAAAATCTTTTGTATGCTGGGAAAATACTTTACTTTTACACTTAGATCTCACATACTGCATAGCTTTATGTTTATTCTATAAAATAAAGTTCAGCAAAGAAATTTCTCCTCTCAATTCTAATTCTGCTTTCACAATTTAAAATGGCCTCCCCTTACAGTTCAACATGGTATTGCTCAGGTCTACACTTACACCTTAAAAAAGGTGTAATGGCAGCTTTGAATCAGCCCCAAAATTTCACAGAATAGGGAGATGGTGGCTATGGGACTGATTCAGAGCTGCATTTACACCTTTTTTAGGTGCAAGCGTAGACCAGGGCAATAACTCCTTAAACTGCAACTCTAATTTATGCAGTGTCTGAGTTCTATGAGCAATGGTTTAGCCAAGCAGCACACTTGCACCTGTTTTGACCTTACGCCCAAACTTTGAATCAGCCCCTACCACAGTAAGTTCTGAGCATACAGATCTAGTTACATTTATGTTTTCAACTGTATTTTCCACTATACCCATCAAACACATTAAAAGGCTTAAGGATAGCATTTCTTAGCTTTAACATTGCAGATAAACATGTTTTGCTCATTTGTTTAACAGAGCTTTTGTAAGCCAGCTTTCAAAACACGACCAAAATGATTTGTGATGGAAATATGTAGGGTTACAAGTGCCCTAATGGCACTCTGTGCATTTTTGCTACAATATTTTGACAGTGCTCCAAAATCCTGATATCTTTTTGTGCTTTGAAACTATTATTATTTGCCAAAAAAAAAGAAAAGCTTTTACATTTCTGTCTAACAAGTAGTCATCTTCAAAAGACATATTTACAACATTTACTGTTTAATCTTAGAATATCTGTTGTAATGCTTAGAAATCCTAAAATTTGACAAATATCAGAAGATGTCAAATGAGACAAAATAGTTTTCGGTAATTTTGGGGTCTGAATTTGGGATATACTAGTGTTTTGAAACTAATTGCCATTAGTGCAAGTCAGTAGTTAAGCAAATAAAAAAAACTAAAACTACTTGCTAAGAACAGATTAGCGCTAAAAATATAAATATGTTATCTGACAACTTTAATGGTAGAAGAAAAGTTAATTGTGATTTAGAATGCAATGAAAACTGACTAATATAATTATGTACAGAGCTGTAATTATGGTCTGCCTAGCAAGTTATAGCCAAGACTTGGCACAGCACCAAAGGGCATAACTAATGGGAGGAGTGCAAAGGAGTGCAACTGCTGTGAAAGCCTAAGCCGAGGGCTTCCGAGTCAGCTCTCCATTGCATAAAAGTTGACAGAGGACCTACTGTGCTTTGAAAAGTACATACTTCTCAGCATGACCTCCAACATTGGTAGTATGCAATGGGTGTGGGTCACCGCTGAGAATGGGCCATTTCTTCTCAACTGACAAGGAAATCAATTGTTTCTGCCTCACACAGGCCTCTTGTTAGTCTCTGCACTGAGCAACTGAGCCTCCTGTCAATCTTTGCAGGAGACTAATCGAAACCTATATGCTGGTTCACAAAAAAAAAGGCTTCAGAGAGTAGCTAGTCCACATTCTGGTTGAAGTACTCTGTCTTACTCCATTACTGGCTAGTACAGCAGTAATATAGTAGGACCGGATTCACACCTAACTCATCCATCCTGTCCCCATTCTGTCCTCCTTTTTAGGTACCTTATGCCACTTACGAGTGCCATAGGGCTACCTTAACTATCTGTGAAATGTACGGACATTGCCGCTACCCGCCTCCCCCCACCCTCCTCAGCTAATCTAAATACCTCCCCCCTCCCACTTTTACCCAAACCCTCCCTAAAGCGGCATTACGCCGCCTCTTTTTACCAAAAATACTCAGTGCGGTCTTTGAAGAACTGGAGACTGTAGAGAGAGCTCTGCAGAGCATTATTTTATTACTGATGTACTAGCCAGTAATAATGGAGTCAAACAGAGTAACTCCACCCAGGAGGAGGAGAGCAGGCCAGGAGAGAAAATGATCAGACCTGAGCATTTTATGGCTGTTTTATTGCCGTTAGGAAAAAAATACCGTCCATACACTACAGCGATTAATAGCCTGATCCCCTGATAACTGGATGATCGGACCAATAATTGTTTCAGCTTTACATATATAGAATTGTGTAGAGTGTAAAATGATTGTGTTATTTTGGTTTAGTAAGAAAGAATTGGTAAAAACGTGTTCAAGATCCTTGGTGTCAAAAGGGTAAAAGTAAAGCAGAGTTGTCACAAAGACACAAAGGGACTAATGCAGAGATAGGGGCAACAACAAAAAAAATCCACACCTGGGCACCTTTTTGCAATTAATATTTTGCATTTGGGAAATTCTATCTATGTGTGCTCATATCACACTGGACTGGATCCTGATTGAGCCGGGTTACCAAGTGATTCTAATTTGCATAAGTGCGAGGGACGACCACTTCCCTTGCACTTATGCCTTTCCATTTGCAGGACCCTGCCTTAACATTTACACACATAAATGAATACCTCCCCCCCTCCATCATGTGAACTGGACATGCTTTAAATATGCCACCTCGTCCAGCCCCCACTTCCTCCAGATGAGCTTCCACCTTGAGGATCCAGATCTGTGCTGGAAGTTCATTATGTGCGCATGATACACAGTTGTTAAAAAGATTTACATGTTACCTGTAATTTACTTTAGGATTGAGCTGGGAGATGACACCTCTTAGCTTCTGCCTGCACATTTTAAATTTTTATCCCCTGCATTTCAACTTGGTTTTGCCAAGCCGCGGACTTTCATTTTTTATTTTTTTTTATAAGCCATGTTGCAATGTAAGGTGTGCGCAAATACATTTGAACCTTTTAAATGCATGGAAATTACAAAACTAAAATTCTACATAGCTTAATGTTTGAACTGTCATTTAGAGTTGAGCTAGAAAACATCACCTCTTAGCTCTCATTGGGCTGGATCCAGAATTAAGTAAGTGCTTGCAATTAGTTACTCCTGGGCTAAACCATGTTGATAGCAGGGGAGTCATATTTCATCTGTTGCAAACAGTATTAGAGTTGAGAGGTGATGTTTCCTATCCTAAGTCTAAATAACAGTGTGATAGTAAACGTGATCAGTATCTGTGTGCAGTAAGCAATTCAAAAATATATCCCTGCATGCAAAGAATACAATTAACTTGACTCCCCCTGCAATCAACATGGTTTAGCCCAGGAGTAACTAATTTCAAGCACTTATTTAAGTCTGGATCCATTGTTTTTTCAGTTTAAATTGCCTCCCTCTGCAGTTCATCCCCTTTTGCTGATGTGTACTTTTGGAAAATACTCTCTAACTCTGGATCCAGCCCCCTTGTGGGCAAAAAAAAAGCAGGTAGACATTTCCTCTTTGGTAAAATCATGTCGTGCTGTACAATGTAAGACAGCATTTCAGCATGCTTTATTTTCTGATCTCCCAAGCACTCGTGATGCTGCTAGCTGCAAAATCTGTCAGCAGCCTATCCTTGGTCATTTCCCTACTCTGCAGCTTATGGACAATAACAGATGTAAAATATTTTATCAATTTGAGATATAGGGGATATTATTTGTAATTATTCACAGTTAAAATCTTGGGTCACAATATGTATGCAAAGCAACACTTTCCTGACAACACATCGTATATGTCATCCATTAAATTAGTAACAAGTGAATGTGATGGAGGGAATCAATAAAGACGTGTTATCCTTTTGGCAATAAATAACGCTGATTATCGAGGATAAAATGTAAACCTATGGTAAGCTTTTAAAAATAAAGCCTCACTGTTTATATATTAATGTAGAGCAAGCTGGGAAAATGCCTGCTATTCATTCTGTCTTGAATGCAAATTTCACATGTTCAGGGCAGCAAAGAGTTACATTGTATTCTATGCTTGCAAAGGCTGCCAATGAGACATGCTTAGGAGGGGGCATGGTATAAATACTATCTATCCAGCATGACTCCAACCCAGGATAACTGCCTGTAAGACCTGACACTCTGCAGAAGAGGCAGATCTTTAGAGATTCCTATAAGGGGGCATTATTATTTTTTTAGCTTTATTGGCATAAGTAAACAAATGGTATTGACCAGGCCCTAATCCCATAGGAACATTTCTGATTCCTATAGTACTAAACTATATATAAACAATACAGACCAGAGATGGAGCCAATGCAAATCACACTGTCAGAGCAATTGGGCAATAGGCAGCCCAATGCTTTCATATGAGCCCTAGTACCTTTCTAGTGGGCCTCGGCTTCATTTTGAGTTGATGGCAAACATTTTGTAGCAACATTTTTAACACTTATGTATGGGCGCTACTTAGTCTATGATTATAAGTACTGTATGGCCCTTTGGATGTTTTGGGGGCAGCACCATGTATTTGGGGTTCTGTTCTCCACTATGAAAGTAAGATTTTCGACATACAGCTGACAGCTAATTGTTGGCTGTCTGTATTTTGAAAATGTGACTAATTAGAACGTTTTTATAACAAATAGGTAGGTATTCCGAATCATTTTTTTTGAATACCCATTCATTAGCTTTCTGACATCCGTCGCCAGTGCAAGACCCGGTGCAGCAACCTACAGTACCTGATGCCAGACCCGACCAGACTGCGAGGGGAGAGGATGGAACGCAGAAGGGGAAGTTTAGGGTTAGGGTAATGGAAAGGGAGAGTTAAGGTGAGGGGCCCGTATTCAGAGTACCGAACATATAACATATAACATATACGTCCGGTGTTTAGCGATTTTTACTACTGCGCATGCATAGTAATTTTTTTTACGTAATCTACATATCTATATCTTACGTAGGTTGCACAAATGCTGTCTTTCAGACCGCATTTGCGCAATCTACGTAAGAAAGAGATACGTCCGGTACTCTGAATACGGGCCAGGATTAGGATAAGGGTTGGGGTTGGGGAAATACTCCAGTCGGCGCTGGGGATTCCTTCAGGGGATCTTTGCATAACTCACTACGGCGGAGAAGATACAGTCGTTTCCGGTCCCTATTTTGAAATGGGGTGTTTGAAAATGGCCCTTTCATAAAAGGACTGTTCTCAGCGGTGACCATACCCATGTATTAGTTTGCCCGCCACTGCACTATTAGGTATCAAGAATAATGACGGGAATAAATAATTGATTTAAACGAAGAATGAGTCAATCTCCCTTTTGTGCTGCAAACTGTTGTGAGTTTGAGCTGCTGCTGTATGTTACCCAGGGCTCTGTGCATCATTATATAGGAATATACTCATCCCCATGCTGCATTTTATCCAGTGTTGGTGGTTCGCAGACTCAAGGCTCAATCTGGCCAGTATTTTAGACAGTGTCACAAATAAGAACTGCAGTAGAATCCATGGGAGTTAACCCTTTCCTCCACCGTCAACAGAATGTGACCTGCTCTCTGCTTTAAAGACAAGTTTAACAGGGAAAAGACAGAAAAAAAATGGATTTCCTCCTGTTAAACCCCATTACTTTAACATTCCTCTTTTGCCTTATATAGTGTCACTACTACCTTAACCCCTTCACCTCCATGAGTCACTATAACATTCACTCCCATAAACGATTTTTAAATGAAGTGCTTCACTGCCAGAGGTTAAACCTCTTTCACTCATAACCTTTTTAAATGTGACCTCTTTACTTCTTCCACCACAGCCTTCTCTTACCAACAAAAGCCTCTGTTGTCTGCTTCTTAATCTGCCATGCAAATGACTTTTCCCCTGCTTTATCATTTACCTGTGCCAGCATATAACTCTTTTAATGTTATTACATACCCTTTCCTCAAAATAGCCTTTTCACATGCTCAGTCCCTGTGCTTTTATGTAGCATAAACATATGCATTCTCACAAGGCAGGGAAAAAAGAGAGATTGGAAAACAGAATCATGTGTGTTTTTAGGCAAGAATATATATAT
>WWET01000044.1:332566-363331 GCA_011038615.1 Limnodynastes dumerilii | reverse complement strand
AATGTTTTCCATTGTATATTAAAATAGCTAAGAAACAGTTTTAAAATAAAGTGTGAAAATCTAAAATAAACTTTATTAATACAAAAAAGGTATACAAACAGCAGGTGTTCTTTGGTGTTCTTACATTTTGCAAAACCAGACATTACTGTAAGATTCATTTGATTGATAGGCATATCTGCATCTGTATCTTCTTTTTTGTCGTATTAAGGAATGTCTTAAATTACAAGCATCCATACAAAATAAATCCAACAACTAAATATGAATTTATTTCAGTAGATCCTTAATTCTTTGCTTTATTTCAGAGAAAAAGACTGATTGCATCATAGCGTTTTATATGTAAAACAAAATATATATTGGGCATCTTTTCTTATATTGCTTTATTCACACAGCAGTGGTACAGGGTAGTTATTATTCAGAGAGAATAAGAGCTTGTTGCAGAGCTGGAAGCCTCAGCGTTTTAAATATTGCATCAATTCCTTTGCATTAACTATAGTGAGAGCTAAGGTGCCATGTTTTGGCTACGTTTGCTTTTGCAGGATCTCATTACATAGTACAAGAAGCTTGTGCTAGACATACGTCTACCATGCTGAGTGTAATGACAGAAAGTGTATCCCTATGAACATGAATGTTACAGAAAAGCACCCACACAATGCAAAAAAAAATAAAAAATACAAAAAAACCTAAATATAAAAAATACCCAAAATACCTTTACCCACCACCGTTCAGCACATTGCTTCACTGGAAAGAATGTTATCCCCATACACCTGCCTGGCCAAGCACAGTAGGGGGAGTTCCAGGGCAGCTCTGCTTCTTGATCCCAATAAACTCAACAGCAACATGACATCAATAATGATTGATCTGAACACTCTGTATTGATCTAGTGGATCTGTGGAGGGGTCTTTACTCAGGGACTGCAGCTCTGATTTGTTTTTCCCATTCTGTATTCTGCTCTATGAGGCTCTTCCCCTTAAAGGCTTTCCAAATTACCTGTAGTTGCTATATGCCTGGCTGTATTTATTTACTGAAAGGGATCGATTGATGTGTGTTGAGATTGTGGGGCTGTGTGAATGTATAGTGTATGTGAGCGTGTGTGTGTGTGACACAGAGGGAGAAGAGAGGGGGGAGAGAGGGAGAAGGAAGGAGGGGGGTGATAGAAAGAGAGGGTGAGGAGCAGAGAGAGGTCCACATCTCTTGGAGACAATCAGAAAATGCTGAACATTTTCATTTCCTTACATGGATCCGGATTTTAAAGGTAAGAAAAGGGGAAAAAAAACTAATTTTGTGTCTTTGCATCATTTAACAGAAGAGAGAGGGCATGATATGTTACACTTATTCCCAGACATTATTAAAAAAAGGGGATATTCTTCTTTCCAAGTCGAATGTCTGAGCCAGGAAAAATCCTGCATTTTAATCAAGTGGATTTTTGATCAAACGTGTTTGCTAATTAAGGCTATCATTATATTCCTCTGCTGGATCGATGCAGATGGCAGAATTAAAGTACTGTCCACACAGTATATTATAAAGGGAAATCACAGTATGATTAAAATGAGTTTCTGGATCCTCTGGTAAAACACTGTTATGCTATCAGCATGCATTTAGATAGTTGAGTATTGTGTGTTCCTGTGTGTGACTGCTACATTATATTCCTGGGTCCGTGGCTTGCAAATGACATTTCTTGTCTGTATCTAGAAGCTGAAGGGTTACTTGGTGGATTCTCTTTGTGACTGATCGGTGGAAAAGAGATCTGTCCTCCATCGGCAGCAAATGATCTCCCCCCCTCCCTCCTCCCTCCTGTAACCACCAGACACATCCAGCAGCTATCTGACTGGAGAGACCCTCTCCCTGAGCCTGACACTCGCCACCAGCAAATATTATCCCATGGAAACAGAGCTGACTAGAAGGCAGGAGCTTTTTTCACGTCGGAGGTCTCTTTGATGCAGCTCTCACGACCCTCTCCTGCAATCCCCTGCCCTGGAATCACGCTGTGGACTTCCCTTTGCAGCTCAGACACAGGAGAGACAGAGCAAGTTGGATCTGCCCCAGATCCCATCTTCCTCCAGCATCATTTCGCTCCATGGGTACCACTTAATTTATTCAATACTACCTGTTCCTAATTAGGGACTGCAGCGACTAGAAAAAAAAAAGGATAGATCTCTCAAGACTCTCTCCTATTTCACTGACAAAAGAGGGACTTCTTCAGCACTAGCATGATATGTTCCTGGGTATCCCTCTTTCACAGCCCTGGCTCATCTTCTGGAGGAGATATCTGATTGAGGACAAGAGCACCCAGCAGGAGCAGGGACCATGCTGCGGCAAAGCATTGCGGTACTAATCAGTACTATCGCAAACCTCAGGCATTTGCCACTGATATCATAGGTACTGCTGTCTAATGCTGACCTATCCTTCTGTATGTGTCTCTCTTCCTTTCTGTCTCTCTTCCTTTCTTCCTGTGCTACCTACTCTCTCATGTTAAATGTGGAGACAGCATGTGCTATCTATGAGACTGTGTGTGAGGAGAGATAACATTTAGCAGGTTTCTGTGATATAAGTGGGAAGATAACTGAGATGTGTATATGCAGAATACTGGAAGTTTAGTTACTAAGAAAATGTTACATGAGATTAGGCAGTGCACTTTTTTTCTTGCATGATTGCATTTTTATCTCTTATCTATCTATCTATCTATCTATCTATCTATCTATCTATCTATCTATCTATCTATCTAGTGTTATATATTTGTGTACACACACATACACACACATACACACACACAGTCACATAGTCACACACTGACACACATAGTGGTTTGCAGAATAAATTGCATTTTGAATCTGCATAGAGGTATTATTATAAATTCAGAGGTTTTCTATAAATAATGCACACACATATATTATTATAGCCTATCATGAGTTATGGTACTAGATGGAATATAAGAGAGTGTTTAAAGAATCATTGATAGCTCATTTATTCTGAAGAGACATGAGACTAAAATATGTTAAATGGCATAAATCATGTCTCAGATGTTAGTGAGTGCATGCATAAATGTCATAATTGCAGTGTGCTAATATTGAATATCTGATACACACTGATATGCATTATGCTTATATTAATGTACATACACATATACTGTGACTTTTATGCAGTGTACTAATATTAACGTACGTACACACACACTGTCATTTTTATGTCTATTCTGTATATGCTATATTACATGCTTATTTAATAAATCCCAGATTTTTAAGACAGTGTCTCTCTGTTCTGCTTAGATGATTTACCCCAGCAGCCTGAGATCATTTTGTCACTGCCTGAAGATGTTTGTGTGGCTTTTCCTGTTCTTCTCCACCCCAATCTCCTCCACCAACCCGGACTCAGAACTGACCCTGGAGATCTGCAATGTCTGCTCTTGCCTGTCAGTAGAAAATGTGCTGTATGTCAACTGTGAAAAGGTGACAGTGTATAGACCAAACCAACTGAGACCTCCTCAGTCTAATTTCTATCACCTGAACTTTCAGAACAACCTTTTGATCATTCTGTACCCCAACACGTTCCTTAATTTCACACATGCTATGTCCCTGCAGCTGGGCAATAACAAACTGCAGAGTATTGAGGGAGGAGCTTTCCTGGGGCTTAGTGCATTAAAACAGTTGCACTTGAACAATAATGAATTAAAGAGCCTGAGGGCTGACACTTTCCTGGGCATTGAGAACTTGGAGTATCTCCAGGCTGACTACAATTTAATCAAGTATATTGAGCGGGGAGCCTTCAATAAACTACACAAGTTGAAAGTTCTTATTCTAAATGACAATCTGATATCTGGTCTCCCTGATAACATATTTAGATTTGCCTCTTTGACTCATTTGGACATTAGAGGAAATAGAATCCAGAAGATGCCCTACATAGGGGTTCTGGAGCATATTGGGAGGGTGGTGGAACTGCAACTTGAAGATAACCCTTGGAATTGTACATGTGATTTGTTGCCTCTGAAGGCTTGGCTGGAGAACATGCCATATAATATTTACATTGGAGAGGCTATTTGTGAAACACCAAGTGACCTGTATGGAAGGTTATTAAAGGAGACTAATAAACAAGAATTATGTTCCATGGGCACCGGCAGCGATTTTGATGTACGGATATTGCCTCCATCCATGGAGACAACGTTCACCACGCCTGGGGGTCATACTGCTCAAACATCACTAAATCGGCTAGCCACCAAACCCCCCAAAACAAGCAATCCATCTAAAAACTCTGGGATAGTATCTGGCAAAACTGTCTCCAACCACAGCCTTAGTCAGATTGTGTCATTCCAAACCAGAGTACCTCCTCTTTCTCCTTGCCCATCACCTTGTGTTTGTAAAACCCATCCTTCTGATTTGGGATTAAGTGTTAACTGTCAGGAAAGGACTATAGAGTCATTGGCTGAGCTGGTTCCTAAACCTTTAAATGCAAAAAAACTGCATGTCAATGGGAATTACATCAAACATGTGGAACAGGCAGACTTTGCCGAATTTGAAGGTCTGGATCTGCTCCATTTAGGGAGCAATCAATTAACTACTATTCAAGGAAATGTATTCTGCAATCTTACAAATTTAAGGAGGCTTTATCTCAATGGGAACCAAATTGAACGTCTGAGTCCTGAGATGTTTACTGGTTTGCACAACTTGCAGTACCTTTATCTGGAATACAATGTAATAAGGGAAATTTTGGGAGGTACTTTTGAATCCATGCCAAACCTTCAGCTGCTGTATTTAAACAACAACCTTTTGAGAAGCCTGCCAGCGTATATATTTTCTGGTGTGCCCCTGGCCAGGCTTAATATAAGGAATAACCATTTCATGTACTTGCCTGTAAGTGGCGTTCTTGACCAGCTCAAATCTCTAACTCAGATTGATCTGCAAGGAAACCCTTGGGACTGCACTTGTGATTTAGTTGCTCTAAAGCTCTGGCTGGAGAAACTGAGTGAAGGTATTGTCATTAAAGAAGTCAAATGTGAGACACCTGTACAGTTTGCAAACATTGAGCTGAGGTCACTGAAAAATGAAATTCTTTGCCCCAAGCTCATAAACAAGCCACCCACACAGTACACCAGTCCCATTCCTGCAATCACCTTTACAACTCCTTTGGGTCCTATAAAAAGCCCACCTGGTGGACCTGTTCCCTTATCTATTTTAATACTTAGTATATTAGTAGTGCTTATATTAACTGTTTTTGTTGCATTTTGCCTTCTTGTTTTTGTCTTGAGACGTAATAAAAAACCTGCAGTAAAGCATGAAGGGATTGGGAATCAAGAGTGCAGTTCTATGCAGCTCCAGTTAAGGAAGCATGACCAGAAAGCACTAAAGATGGATGGTATTTCTGCAGAGACCTTTTTCCCACAAACCATTGAACAGATGAGTAAGAGTCACACATGTGGTATAAAGGACTCTGAGATGGCATTTTCATTTGATGATCACCAGGGCCAAAAAATGGTCCTCAGGAGCATGTCAGACAAGGAGAAAGATGATAGAAAAAGACTTAGCACAATCGATGAACTGGATGAATTCTTTCCAGGAAGAGACTCAAATTTATTTATCCAGAATTTTTTAGAAAGTAAAAAAGAATATAATAGCATAGGAGTGAGTGGCTTTGAAATTCACTATCCAGAAAAGCTACAAGATAGAAAATGCAAGAAATCTTTAATAGGTGGCAACCACAGTAAAATTGTAGTTGAACAGAGAAAGAGTGAATACTTTGAACTCAAAGCCAAACTTCAAGGCACGCCTGATTACTTACAAGTCCTTGAAGAACAAACAGCACTGAGCAAAATGTAGGTCATGCAAAGTAAACCGTGCTAGAGATTAAAATTACATGATGAAAAGTGCCTTTGTAGACTCTAAACTTCCAAATATTATCTATATAGGCATAGATGCAGGTGATTACACGAGTGTCCAGTTGCATATGTTGAAGAAATTCCTTTGTAGGTTCTCATTTTTCAGAACATCCTCTTTCTGGACCTCTAGGATTGCACCAGACACTTTTGCCAAAGGAATACTTTGTTATAATGACAAATATAATTAACCTCAACCAGAGAGGCATCTACTGTATATTTTCTACCCAAATGCAAAATGTCTATCTCCCTATGATTGGTTATTGCAGCAAAAACTGTTACCGGTGGAGGTATCTCCTTATTTGTGTCTACTTCCAAATGGATTAAGCTGGTGAAAATGCTTGAGTTATTGTCAAAAGTCTAAACACTGTTTCAAAAAATAATTTCAGACAAGTCAAAAGCATGCTAAGAAACGCCAGTTTCTTTAAAACAGTAACATTTCTGATAACCTTAAACTAGCTAAAGAGGAAAAAATAATCATGTTAATATGTGCAAGTGCATAAACCATTGATTCCAATTCTCTGAAAATAAATTAAATTGAACCATACCTGTCTACACCTTAAAAAAATGAATCTATATCACATTTATTTAACAAGATATTTTCTTCTGCAAAAAATGTGAATTGAGTTAAGCTTATATATATATATATAAAGAAAAAAATAGGATTATTTGCAATCAAATAGGTTGCATTGATTTTCTTGATATGCTTGCTATGTGAGCTGGGAAAAAGTATTTTTTTAAATAGAAAAAAATTCATATATATATGAAATAATTTGTATACTAAATAGAAAATATATGTACTCCTTAATATGTATTTAAATGCCTGACTTGTTTCTGTGATCACGATGCATTAATCTTTAAAAGTTAAACATTGAGATATACCAAACTGATACAGGAATTGATTGATGTGTAAACATGACTTGATATAATGTGATCAGGTAAAAAAAATAAAAATAAAGGTTGTCCACATACATTCTTGTAATTCTAAAAAAAAACCCTGTTGTTTTTTTTTTATTTCCTATTTCTTATCATCTACCACTTGTCTCTTATAATCTATGTGATCCGATTCTTAACCACTTAGCTACAAGAGTGATGAGGTATCCAATGAAGGAATTTAGATTTATTACTGTTTACTACCTTTCGTGTGATCTTTGAATACTAAGTAAGTGGAGAGAAGTGATGATTAATTGTATGTTGATTTATTAGTATATCATTATAGCTCTGTAATGCTAAAAAATTTTTGTTGCGTATATGTATGGCTTGCATTAGGTGTTGAAACGACTTCTCTATGGGAAATAGAGGCTAACACATGCAGATATTTATATGGAATTGTAATATTTGTGTGTTTTGAAAAGGGCTTTGCAGATCTTTGTATATAGTCATTTTAGACCATGGTACTTAATTCTTATCACATATTAGAGTCAGAAAGGTTCATTTTGCTGCTGAACTACATATGCCATCTCAGTTAACTGTTTCAACACATAGAGTCAGACACAGACAAGTAGCATATACAGAAATAGGACAGTGGCTAGTTTGGAAGGATGGTGGCAAAAAAATCTCTTTGCATCCTATGTACGGTTTAAATGCAGAAAGCGCAGTACATTTATTTTATTTTTGTGGTTTAGTAGAAATAGAAAAATTTTATGAAAGCAAGAATGCATTTATAAAGATTCCTCTTTAAATAAATGATACCATTCTATCATGATTACTCTCCATGCTATTGTCGGTAGTGCTGTAAATTGATGGTAAAAGGATTGTGTGATAATTACTTTCCTCCTAAATGATGCAAACGGATTGGGAGCTGTAACTAGGATACTGTGTCTGTATGAACTAATTTGAATGTTATATGAGTTATACTTTTCTGCAAGGTCTGTTATAATTGTGTTGTTACTCTGCCAAATGTACTGCATGTTCAGTGCTTTCAATTCACTAAGCATTTCCAAGGGTGCTTATAGTTGGATTGTTCATACTAATTGACATTATTAATATAATCTATGTGATATTCAGAGGTCTCAACTTTCTCAGTCCTAAAGCTGAATCCTTCTATTGTTTTTTTACATCTGATATTTGCAATTTTAAAATAATTCCTGTGATGCATAATTCACTGAGGTGCACACATGGAGCAATGTATATATTTTGTGCCAGAGCTTTAATCATTAAGTTTTGTGATGCTTATAATGTCACAAATTGTGGACCATTAGTGCAGTTGCCTATTTACCAATGGGTGGAGATTGTCACAAGAAGGGTGTTTTAGGGCCTGGGAATTATCTTGTTTTTATCTTTAATGTTTACATTTCCATACCTCCCAACATTTGAGAATTGGAAAGAGGGACAAAATTTTGGGGCCTGGTAGAGGGGGTGTGTCTTGTACCACCCAGTAGGCATGTCTGGGAAAGTGGGAGTGCCTTGTACCGCCCAGAGTGCAGGTCTATTACCTATATCGGCCCCTTATTAATAGGCCTATCATTCATATGTCTGCCCCTTTATTATTTGTCCAGCCTCCATGTCTTCCCCTTATTATTTGTCCAGCCTCCATATGTCCGCTCTTGTTTATATATCCAGTCTCCATATCTACCCCTTTATTATATGTCCAGCCTCCATATCTGCCCCTTTATTATTTGTCCAGCCCCCATGTCTGCCCCTTATTATTTGTCCAGCCTCCATATGTCCACCCTTGATTATATGTCCAGCCTCCACATTTGCCCCTTTATTATTTGTCCAGCCCCCATGTCTGCTCCTTATTATTTGTCCACCCTTCATATGCCCCCACTTGTTTATATGTCCAGCCTCCATATCTGCCCCTTTATTATATGTCCAGCTTCCATATCTGCCCCTTTATTATATGTCCAACTTCCATATCTGTCCCTTTATTATTTGTCCAGCATCCATGACTGCCCCTTATTATTATGTCCAGCCTCCATATGTCTCTCACCTGTTTATTTGTCCAACCTCCATGTCTGCCCCTTTATTATTTGACTATCAGACCATTGGGAGTATGCCAGTGATTTCAGTAGGTGTGGGGTGTGGGTAATGCTGACTAAATTTACCTGATATATGAGTGCTGAACAAATGAACACCTATCAGTTACCCATGGTCTAGTAACATCTAGTAATAGTAGTGAAGTATAAAGCACAAAGGGCATCAGTTATTAAAAAGGCAAAGAAAGAGCCAGTGTGGTTTTGAGCATAACGATCCTGACCAATAGAGTAACACAATTAATACCAACCTTTCAGGGATCCATGATAGTTTTTCTTTTGAAATAAAGTTTTTCTCCTTGGTAATGTCTGAAGCTGGACTATACTGCTTATGTGCAGAAGATTCAAATGGCAGTCATCACTAGTGGAGAATTGCCCAAAGGATTACCAAGGACCCTGAAATGGCAATCCTCCTGTCAGGAAAGTGTTATGTCTCTCTCTTATATTAGTAAGTGTAGCCCAAAGTCATTAATCCTTTGTGAATTAAGAGGAGAGAACAGTGTTCTTCATTAAAAATAAGGAACACGTCCCCTTAAGGATTTGCATAGATGTCTATTTAATATCAAACATTGTTAAAGATTAAATATGTTTTTTTTATTATTGTTACCCAGAGACCACCACATTGTAGAGAATACTCTAAATAGTACCCTCTTTTTTGTAAAAATATTGAGCTGTTTGAAAGAAATAGTGTCCACTTTTAAATGATGGATGACAATTCAGTTAGTGAAATTGTGTGTTGTACAATGCAATAGCTGGAGCATTCAAGTTGAGCAGGTATCATTTTCATGGGTGACAACAGAGTGTCAGTTTACAAAGTGAGTATTCACTTGACAGTTTTTAAAAGTAATTATTTATGAATGTAAAGTTCTGTAACCTTTACATGGGAAAATCACCCCTGAGTGACACATTATTAAGGAAACTCCACTAATGCATTGTGGTGCATTTGATTTGGTGTAGTGTTGATTGAAGATATTAGAATAGACAAACCAGCTCCTGTCATAAGGATGATGGCTATTTCTGTGACAGGAGACACTACAGACCAGGAGACTCTGGTATGCACATATTCCCTGAAGGAGAGACTGAGTGAGGATTTTTCTTTGCTTCCCTGTAGGACACTAGCAAAAGTCATTCAGTGATTACATTTTACAGAATGCTCACCATATGTAATCACAGGGATGCATTCTCATAGTCATGGTAATTCTTGAAAAAGGAGGTGCATATAATCAGATAATATAAAAAGATCCCTATGTGGAGAGTGAGGGAGCTGGGGTCCTTGGCTAAGCATGTAATGTATTTTCATGTGCTTGCAGTTATAATTACATCCAATCAGAAAATCTGCTATATGATGGAATGCTTTTTACTATACTCCTAAATCAGGCATTAAACTGTGCAGTAACATGGGAGACTCCCTCAGAATAATACCAGTTTGTCTCTAATCAGTGGATTGTTATTGACATATTTGGCAGTGATTGTTTTTATTTTATTTTGTGTCCATTGTTTTCCAGCTATTGTTTGCATTTTGGGGGGGTAGATATTGGATAATGTATTTGGGCTGGTTATCCAGTTATTAACTATATGACCTGATTATTGTGCAGTATATAGCAAGCACCTATGTGTTTGCTCTATGACCATCCTGTAGGAATGGGTTCAGGTCTGTAGAAGGAACACCCTCCGTGGCCTTTATACATTGGCGATAGCTGATATTATATCAGAAGACATGTACATTCTATAATAGGTGGCTATTAATTAATGCGCCATTGCTGCAGATCTGAATGCCCCATATTTTATAAATAGGCTCCAAACGTTCTTAGTAGACGAGAATAACCAGAGCCGAAACTAGAAATTTTAGCGCCAGGGGCAAAAAGGAAAAATGGTTCCCCCTGATAATGAATTCCAAGCCAATTTATCCGTAAAAAGAATTGCACCCTGTGCGGCCGCCCCTATCGCACACCCCAAGTTACGGCCCTGAGAATAACCATAATATTTATGTATCTGCTGTACATGATTTTGTAACAAGGGGGCATTCTTATAAATATGGAGTAGTGCAAAATTACAGCATATGATTACAGACCCTCAAAGTACCAGATGTAAGTAACAGCTTGCTAAAAATTACTGACAAAAGTCAGATTCATCTACTGGTAGCTGGTACATCTCCTAAACAAAGCAAGTACTAGAGGCCTCATTTACTAAGGGGAGATTTAAATCTCCAAAAAAAAATAATCTCCATACATCTCTGGAGTTGAATGGAGATTTTCTCTGTATTTACTAAGGGACTATTTTTCATAGAGATTTTCAAACTCTGGAGATGTCCGGAGATTTTCTTTGGAGATTTAAATCTCCGGAGTTGCCCGTGATTTCTATGAATGTAATGTTATGTATAGGAAAATGTTTGTTTCACAGTAAATCTCCAGAGTTTGCTTTAAAATCTCCGGTGTTACGTCAAAAATCGGGAGACTTCACACAGAACACTATTAGCATCACAGACCATCTGCACATTTAGGGTCATATGCAGACTCTTTAAGACCGCATATACACTATCTACGTATGGAAAAGATACATAGATTACGTTATAAATTTACTGCGCATGCTCCGGCCGTATATGTTATACGTCCGGGAGTCTGCATACGGCCCTTAATGAGTGGTAAAGGTGATGATTGGTATATAAATGTGCCCTGCTTTTAGGTGGTCTCAGCGCAATATGTGTACAACCTATCGCTCCTAGGACATTGGGAAATCCAGAGAGACGATAAAAGTGTAACTTTAGGTCGCGCCGAGTTTCCTCCTGGCTGGTGAAGCAGATATATGTACGACACAATTTAATCAGTGCACATAACACATGAGTTAAGTAATGTGAAAATGTCACCTGTGATATTCCAACCACTCTGTCAGTCACAGACTGGAATGACCCTGTGGCCAAAAAGTGGAGAACACACAGTAATTTGTGCAGCCCAGACACTGCATGGGACCGTTATGTTGCTGGGTCCAAATCATTCCTCATCTGCTCATCAAGGCTCAGGAGGTTAGTGCGGTTGAGGCAAAACAATTGAGCTACCTCCAGATCAGACAGGGAGTCAATGTTGAAACGCCGGCCAAACACATGCAAATGATGTGTTATGCGCTGCCTACGATGATCCAGGGTTTGCTGATGGTTGTGGTCCTCCTGTTGCTCTGTCCTTACTGTTGCCCTTAGTAAGGCTAAACTGCCCATTAAATATCCACTATGCATATGCAGCACACAAAAAGTCATAGATTTTGTTTGAGTCTAAACAAGCAACTGAAATACATTTACACCTTACTTTTATACCTTGACACATGATTACATGACCAATTGCCAGCGATTTAAGCAAAGTCTCCACTGACCCCCCTGAGATTTAAATCTGGAGACTTTAAGGCCAAACTGCAGCAATTTTGAAATCTCCCCTTAGTAAATCCAGAGATTTGTATGTTCTTCATGCAAAAAATCACCAGAGAGATTTAAACACCGGAGATTTAATTCTCCACTCTTCTCCAGAGATTTTGTGAAGATTTTGCTATCGTAAATCTGGAGACTTGCAAATCCCTGGTAAACTACTGCAATCTTCGACGATTTTAATCAAATCTCCCTTAGTAAATGAGGCCCTAGGTATGTACTAAACGTTTTATAGTCTATTCCTGGTTGTAAAGATTGAAGGTATGTTCTTAAACTACAAAAGAGGATTAAATATAAGGGACCTTGACCTTGATTCAGATTTTTTGCGCAATGTGCAAGTGTTGTACGTCCACTGAAACATGGAACTCTGGATAGAATGTAAGGAATAAGAGCAAGCATGTCACACCCACAGACGGAGCCATATGCACAAAGATTGCAGGTTGTACTGCTGCAGCCTCTGACAGATTCCTATGGTTTTAATGATTTTTTTAAATGTATTTATTTTATTTTCCGCTGCTATTCTGGCATTAAAAAAAATATATATTATTTTATATTTTTCTGCAAAGATTTTTTTAAAAACATTTAAAAATAAACATTTTATGTTTGGATAAATGTTTTTATTACAAATTTGACCATTTTCCTATTGAAGATTGCCAAAATCTATGACTTACACCATTCCCTGACATGGTGTAAGATTTTCACGGAAGCGGAGGCACCAAACACAGCCACTGCGCTTGTTTATATGAGTTAAATGTCCCATTTCTCATTATAATATCGAGCACGCAACATACAGATGCACAGACAGGCGCATAGAGAGCACTGCGACGATTTCATGCACAAGCTCCTGTTGTGAGCCAGTCCTGAACTTGCACAGTTAAAAATTCTGCAGGGCATTTGTAAAAAAAAAAGTCAACTCTGGATCAGGTTTAAGAGCCTCCAGCCCCCCCAGTACTCCCATCATGTGCCTCCTCTAGCCTCCCCCCAGTACTCCCATGTGCCTAAAGCCCCCCATCAACAGGTTTTCTTACCTAACATGCTGTACATGCTGTATACAGGCTCCGACCGCAGACCGGATGCCAGAGTCTGTAACAGAGCCTGTAACAGGGGGGTGGGGGGGAGTGCTGGGGCTACAGCTGCTGGATGCATGATCCTATCTCTTGGCCACAGGTAGCATCGCCAGGCGGGAACCCCCTATGGCTGGCGCCCCTGGTGTGTGCCATCCTGGCCAAGGGCTAGATACGCCCCTGGAACCAATTTTTGCACAAATTATCATAGGTTATTTGATCGGGTTGTAAGGTGCCATTACCTAAATACTGAGTCAAGTTCTAGTTAAATAGAACACAGGTTAATCCAGATTTTGGTAGTAAAAGCAAAATAAGTAGCCAATCTGGTTTTAATATGTGGAAACAGTATTATCTGAGTGATGATGATTTGCAGATCAACTCTAAACAATATTTGTGTACAATAAGTAAAATCAGACAGTATTTTCCCTGTAAACACATATAAATATTGTGCTTCATTTGCCCCCCTCTGAAATGATAAGGTTCAAATAGATTTGCATGTTTTTATTCACTTACTTGTAACTCAGGATCAGACCTATTGGTTTTATTTACCGTAGACGGATAGTATTGAATGGCTGTTCTAACTAATTGAGAAGCCAATTTACTCTTCAAAGCCATAAAAGCAGCACAAGCCTTTCTTCCCTGAATGTGAGTGTAACAGTGCAATACCATGTGCAATCAGAACCAAGAAAATATATGCAGTATTATATGAATACACTGCACTCTCTCATCTAATGAAATGATATTGTTCATTACTAGAAATAATTTAATGATGATAAATTACAATAAGGCACAGTATTGTACGCTTTCCTTTATGCTGCAAACAATGAGAAAATTTGCTATGGAAAGCCCTTCATTTATAATTGAGCATTGGGATACAATAGGATTTTGTTTTCCCTTCTCAACTTAATTACAAGAGCTACTGGATCATATTCAGCAATGTATGTGCTGCTACAGTCATGTTACACTGAAAAGTATTTTATGCAATATAATAGGATGTATATTATGAAATGGACAGCTATATTTCAATTCATTTTCTAAATTGCTGGCCGAGGATGTATAATATAACAAATGCTTTATGCTAAACTAGGAGTTCTGTTTCCAAAATAGACCCCTCAGCTTTATTATACAGTAAACGTTCATGGAAAAAAGCATTGGCCCTGATTCAGATGTCTGTGGGACTTATCTGCGCACAGAGATCTATAAGTAAGGAGGGAGGGAGTGTACGTCTCTGTCACCCCCTCCTTATTACCAAGCTCTTTACACTTACATGCCTTAACTTTACCGCACAGATCTGTGTCCTTGCGGAACTGTTTCTCCCCCCCCCCCGGCCCTTCGTTACCCCGCCCCCCATGCAGTTACACACATAACATTTGGTGCGTATGTTACTTGTCAAGGGAACTTAAGAAAGAGACTTGTGTAAGTCCCCTTACTCATGCAGGATCAGATCCAGACCTGATAATGTCAGGTCACTTATGCATGCAATGTGCGTTAGTTGCCTGAATTCTGGAAGGCGCATGCTTCACTGTTACACTAGGGTTTTCATAGTAAACCTAGCCTACAAACAATCATATGGAACTTTGTTCCGTACGAGCCCATTTCAGAGGAAATGGGCTGTGCTTCCCCACGCCCGCTAAAGTATGCAAAGTGTACAGTGTGGGAGGGGCTTCCACACTGCTGCGGTCCGTACGACCGCTGATTCGCACTACTGAGTTAAGGCAGGCTTATGTCAGCATAAGCTGCCATAAAGCCTGCACAAGAGAGGGGAGTGACAGGGGGGTTCCCCTCTCTCTCACGTACGTACAGATCCCCGCATGAACGTAGGAGGTCTGGATCCGGTCCATAGATTGTGAATCTAATCCATTGTCTTTAAGCTGAACTTAACTCCTTCCTGCCTGTCCATAATACAATTCTAGCTAGAACCTCTTCACATTACTGCAAAAGGGTGGGCATGTATGTTTTGAACAATGAGTAGGTTGGTGCTTTGTTCCACCTTTGACAGTCCAAATCCAGTCCTAACTGACAGACACAATGCAATTTTATGTGAAAAGAATTTGTTTACATGATATGATTGTCTTATTCAAAATGCAATATTCAAGGGGGCTGATCAGGAGTTTGAGCATAAGGTGCAAGTGTAGACCTGAGCTAAATCCCATTGCAATGAGAGGGGTGCAAATTAATTTTAATTGTAGCTTGAAATTAAATTAGAGGTTAAAAAATATAACGGTTCTGTATTTGTGTGCAATAAGCAAGATCAGTCAGTATTGCAAACATTTTTATTCATTTAAACAATACTAGAACCCAGAATATAACACAGGCATCCCCCTCATATAGTATATGTACACATAAATAGATGTTCAGACCATCAATACTTCTACCTCTCCTTATGTTTGGTAACTCTTTGATGGTGTCCTTTCTCTTCCTGTGTCCTGAATCCCTCTTTTCAGAGATTTCACGTCCTTGAAAGTAAACAGAGAAAGCCAACCTTGTGCAGCCCAATATACCATCGAGTGGTTCAAACACTTATAGAACTACTCACAATAATGTCATCAACACTTGGCATATAACATATACACTGATTCTCTTCCTCTCGTCTCCTAGTTTTTCCTAATTACTGGACTTGTATGGTCTAGGTTTCTTTGTCTCAACCCCTCAGGACGAAACACAGAGGGAAGGGCTTATCCACACTTTCTTAAAGTGTAAATACGGTCCTATGTAACTTGATATTCTTGAATTACGTAAGTAAGGGTACTTATGTAAGTCTCTTACGTAAGTCCAGTGACAAGTAACATTGGTGCAACAGATATTATGCTACATGCGTATCATCTACCGTATGTAACTTAGTTCCGTATGGTAGAAGATCAAAGGAAGGGGTCGACACTTAACCTCTGCATGCCTAATCCCCATCATATATGCTAATGAAGGGCTGGGGGCGGCGAGCCGCAGTTAAGGTAGGGTTCTGGACAAGTGTTTAGAACTCCGCACAAGAGAGGGGAGTGATGGGGGGTGTGAATTCCACTCTTCCGTGTGGACTTTTAGACCCCCGCACATATGGAAAGCATGTGGGGGTCTGGGTCGATCCTGTATTAGTACAGACAGCTGATTAAAGCCCTCCATACTGACATACTGAAATGTAATTGTTGTCACAACAAAATATATATTGAGCAAGTTGCCCAAATGCACAAAAACCACAAACACATCTTTTATCTATATATCATCAACAAAATCTTGTGGTTTTTGGGCATTTGGGAAACATACACAATATATTTTAGTATTCGATTGTAATGACAATTTATATGTATTAAAAAATATGTTCACTACATTTCTTTGCGCTCAGTTATAAGATCAGTCATCTCAATTTTTCTATGATCATGTTCCTTACATAAAGCATAAGCGTGTCTATAATGGGTGCAGGATGTTCAGTGCACACAGGCCCCTCAGAAAAGGGGGCCCTGTGGCATTCATCCTGCACCAAAGTCTCTGCATATCAGGGTTAGCTACTTTCTATTTCTTCTCTCCGGGAGATCTTGGAGGGAAGAAATAGATGCCGAATGAGCCCTCCTTCCCCTGAGGACGGACTGTCCCAATTTGCGGGCTGCAAAAATGTAAGTAAATTCTGCACAAGGGCCCCCTCACTTCTTAAAATAGCCCTGATGTAAGTCCTCATTTGTCTTATATGTATTATTAAAAATATTTTCTTTGTTATAACATCCCCAAAAACTGTATGAGAATAAACTGAATTGTGATCAATTTTCCTCTTTTTGGGCCTGATTCAGATTTACTAAGAAATTTCGTAAGTAGCTTCCGCAATGGAGGATAACATACGGAATTTCTGATACACAATACTGCATGTAGGGGAGAAAGGAACTCCCCCTGCTCTCCTATGTACAGATCCGTGTCCCGGAGGCAGCTTTAGCTACTCCGCACACATGGACTAAACCCAGCTCTTACAGTAAGAATTAAATGCCTAATGGCACCCACCATGCGTATCTTGTATGCATGATGTGTGGCTCTGCCGCCCTAGTGCATGCAACAGCGCCAAATGAACTCCAATGACTGAACTGCGAAAAAACAGCTGCCCAGTGTTGGAACAGAACTCCCAGAGTACCTGTTATGCATTCACCCAGTGTGTCCTCCATGGTCAAGCAGCCACTGACAGTGGTAAAGCTTTCTTTAATCAACTGCATCTAATAACTTAGTGCTGCTGCTCCTCCAGTTTTGCAGTGAGAATAAATGGCTCCAGGGCCAGAAATAATAAAAGTATTTCACAGCCTGTTAGAAATATTGACAGTGCTGAGCCGTCAATTATAGCTCAGAATCTAGGGGATGGGGGTGTGGCCTCTCTACCAGCACCTGGGGTCTTATGAGAGTTGAACTATATTAATGTCTAAATTATACAAACATACTTCCCATATATTTAGTGTATCTGGAAACGCTCGTATAACTTTGCTTTCTTACTATGCTTTGTTTAGATTGCATGAAATATTTAAAGCAAAGGATAAACTTTGGGCCACTGAATTATAGAGTCCTCTGAAGTAAAATGCATAATTGATGTTGATATTCACTCATATGGTCATGAGAGAACTTTTGTGCCACAATGAATGGTATAACTCTAATAAAACAATAAGCGTATTTAAAGTCACCTTGGAATCGCATGACCATTATTAATGCATGGTAATGAAAGGCCTTACTGTTAAAAATTATTTATTTTATGTCATCATTATTAAGCACAAAAATATATTGTGACCTATCAAAGCTACAACCATGCCAGCCAATCAGCAACTGTCTTGTGTCTGTGGTGTTCAAATTAACAAATGTTTTCATTATTTTATTGCATATGAGAATCCTGAAATAACTTTGCTTCATTTACTAAATTTGCATGTAGAGAAAGGGTTTTGCATAGGAACAGCCAGATAATCAGCCATAATTACTTTAATGTCACTACAGATGAGACTGCTTAAAACACATTTTTTTTTTCACCAAAAAGTCAAAAGACAGTATTTAAAGTTTGCATGGAAGAGAGAAGAAAGAAGATTCTAGATCCATATGCGTATGCAGCCAGGGGCATATACAGATGTCACGCTAAAGGAGACTTATGCAAGAGAGTTGTGTAAGTCCCCTAATGTTATTAAACAAGGATCAGGTCCTTTATACCTAAATATAAGTTTTCATTAAATTTACTAAAGGACCAAAAGTAAGAATGTTGCAGTATTGGGATAGAGACCTGATTGTATAGATCAAAATCTGAATATATAATGCTTTTTGGGTACTGCATTTGCTGACAGCTGTCTATTGCTTTGTAATCTCATGTGAATCTGTGGACAGAGCTCCTTGCTCCTGTAGAAATGCACACGGCACTATGGATGGAACATGCTTGAATGCCTTTGTATGTGCTGGTCCAAAAAGCAATGCAGGTCTGTCAGGTTTGTGAAATATCTGTTTTGCACATCTGTCCCTGATCACAAGCTTTAGCAGCCAGGCTTCTGATACTATATTACACAAAATGCTGGTTGCTCAAATCAGTTTATAGGTTAATATAGACAGTTGTATGAAAAGCAGGGGTAATCTGCACAAAAAGGAAACAAAATGCTCCAGCACACTGCAATTAACCAGTAGCTAACCTGGCACTGTATCTGTAAAATTAAATGCATAAGGTGTACCAGCCAGGGCTCGATGTGAGGGGGTATACGCCATACTGTCACTTCTCCCACAGATTTAATTGAAAAGCTATAAATCTCTATTCACTTCTATTATTTAAATATTTTCATACCACCACTTCTAAATGTCCATACCGCCACTTCTAAATGTCCATTCCACCACTTCTAAATGTCCATTCCACCACTTCTAAATGTCCATTCCACCACTTCTACATGTCCATACCACCACTTCTACATGTCCATACCGCCACTTCTAAATTTCTACTTCGACCACTGGTACCAGCAGTAATAATATCCTGTGCCAGGGCCAAGAGGAGGGTCTGGGCTCTATACCACCAGAAACCTGTTTAGGTCCATTTCAGTCACCTTACTTCTAGGAAACAAGAAACCCCCGCGCATAAGTCTGCTGCTAATTGGCCCAACGGGGTTGCCGCACTACTGCATGATAATCTGTAGAAGTGGAGCACTGCAGAGCAACCTATTTTAGTACCCACCCCCTGCTTTTTATTGGATGCCAGTTCTGCAGTGAGGTACAACAGCTTTCCACCACTTCTAAATGTCCATTCCACCACTTCTAAATGTCCATTCCACCACTTCTAAATGTCCATTCCACCACTTCTACCTGTCCATACCACCACTAATTGGCCCAACGGGGTTGCCACACTACTGCATGATAATCTGTAGAAGTGGATCACTGCAGAGCAACCTATTTTAGTACCCGCCCCCTGCTTTTTATTGGATGCCAGTTCTGCAGTGAGGTACAACAGCTCTCCAGCAGTTATTACTGAATAGTCCCCTTACTGTCTAATCTAAAATAATTCTTGCCAACAATTAAGATCTCCACTTACTAGTTCTTTGTTAAAGATAGGGACACATTCATTGTATTTTCATGTTTCACCCCTTGCCATTATACCATAAGGGTAAAGCTACCCTGATGTCATTTGTTAAGTAATGGTCATTTAGAGAATTGGGTGTAATAGGGGATTGTGTCCTGATCATCACTAAGATACAGAGGGGTCCATTTACTAAACTCAGCACTGAGAGCGTTGTTTAAGTAATCCAGGCTTGCTAGTCTTGCAGCGAGCCTGGACAATTCGCCCTCTACATTTACCAATACTTACCCCTCCGGTGAGGTCCCACAATGGTCTGCGAATCTTCTGCCAGAGGCACTCGGTCCCGCTCATAGATGAAGTCCCGGCACATGCGCAGTAACAAACTTTTGGGACTTAAAAAATTCCCAAAAGTTTGCCACAGTTCGCGCCGGGAAGGTAAGGTAAGTTTAACTTTTTATTTACCTTTATTTATTTTTTTCCCCCCTTTTTGCCCACCGGAATACCTATTGGTATTCGTTGTTCACATGAACAAGGAACACCATTGGTGATTACAGTGGAAAAAAAATATATTTAAGTAATAGATTCTATTTAAATAATTAAAATAATTTATTAATTATAAAAAAAAAAAAGCACACACAAAAAATCTTCAGATGGCGTTATATATAGTATTGACACAGATATTTAAAATCTTTGCTGACACTAAGTACATACAACGATCAGCCGGCCCGCATGCATTAGAGCGGGCTGGCAATCGAGGATGCATGGTTTCCATGGCGATCATAGCTTTGTAAATTTTTCGTTTTAAGGAGATAAAGACCGTTTTCAGGTGAAAATGGTCTTTATCTCCTGAAAACGAAGTGTTCACCATTTAGTAAATGGAGCCCAGAAAGTGAAAATATCACATTAAAGGAAAATGTGAAGTTTAAATAACTGAATCATTCTTTATTTCTTATTTTTTTTTAAATCACATAGATTTGATTATTAGTTATCAGTAAAGTAGGTTGTTAGGGGCATAAGACAGGCAAAGAAGGTTTATAGCATGTTGGCACCTCTTCCACTAGTAATGACATTTTTATTGTCAGAATATATGTTGCATACAAAATGTCAGTCACTAATGTATTACAATTACTCCTTAATGATTAGGCTCCAGGATTCACTCTTGCCTTAGGTAACACATTTTTTTTGACCTTGCCCCATTTGATATACTTCACCTTGCCAATCCTTCCGTTACACATGGCTGGACACACAGCAGCAAGATATTATCTTGTTTATAGCTCTATGCTATGTAAGAAGATGTTCTTTTCATTATCACTTTGACATGTCCACTCTTTCAGTTTAGCCTTAGGTCAGTTAATCATTAAGCCTCTGAAATCCACACTTTTATTTTTTTGTATGGTCACATCCACTATTGTCTAGGAGTACATTGAATGAACAGACAAAAGGTGCTTGATTATTCTTATCTCGCAATAAATTCTGTGTTTTGGTGAGTTACAATATAATCACTTTTATCAGCTGCACAGTCCTACATTTCATAGGTTTACACTTCTTTTTATATTTTATTATCCCACAAGTCTATGGACTTTCTATAATGTGTTGTGACAAGGTTATCTTTACTAAGAAATCTCTTTCAGCTAGGGAGTTGTCTATATGCTAGGTCTGAACTGTTTCTTTTCCAGTGATGATTGTTAAAAATACGACCTATTGACCACATTTAAAGTCTAGTTTGTTTTCTTCCTAAAGTAGATTTTCAAATTGGGTGGAAAGAGGGATATGAAGGGAAAGGGAGGTATGATAGCAGCTTTCAAATATATCACGGGGTGTAACCAGCTAAAGAAGGGTAGTATTTTTTAAAGGAAGAGGTATATTAGAACTAGAGATGTGTGCCTGGCCATTTTTTGTGTTTTGGTATTGTATTTTTTTTCGTGTTTAGGTTTTGGATTGGTTTTGCGAAAACCACCCTTGTGTGTTTTGGTTCTAATTTTTTTTTTAAATCATAAAAACAGCTAAAATCACAGAATTTTGGGCTGTCTTGGTTCCTACATTATTATTAACCCCAATAACATTAATTTCCACTCAATTCCAGTCTATTTTCACCTTACAGCTCACAATATTGTTTTTTATCCGGTTCAGGCCAAAAGTTTGGCTGAATGACTAAGCTAAGCTACAGAAGTCGCTTTGTGATTGCCACACAAATCTGTCTGCAAAAAAGACAATTGGTCACAATTTTGCACAACACAACCACAGTATAGCAGTGCCCTATACAGTACACAGCCCCTATACAGTACATAGACCCACGTGGCAGCCCCTTGTCACACAGCATCGCAGCCAAACCACTAGTAACTGCATCATATGTCTTCAGCCCCCCAGTAACCCTATCACATGTCTCCAGCCCCTTAGTATCCCCTGTCATATGTCCACAGCCCTTCAGTATCACCCATCATGTCTCCAGACCCCCAGAATCCCTCATCATATGTCTCCAGACCGCCAGTAACCCCATCAAAATGTCTCCAGACTCTTTCCAGTATTCCCATAATGTCTCCAGCCTCTCCCCAGTATTTCCATAAGATCCCCTTACTTACTTTTGATGTATCCTCGTTCCTTTCTCTGCACTCCTTCCACTGATGCGGCATTGCTCTCTGTGAGCAATACCCAAACACTGCGAGATCTGACAGCGAGGTCACAGGGTTTTGCCTTGATTACATCATCGAGGTGCGACGCGAGATCTGAGCTAAATAGGTACAGTTGGAGGGTATGCAAAGGTACATTTTAAAACATTTTTAAGGGCAGCTGACTTATTCTTAATAATGCTGGCTGGATCTCACAAGGCTTAACTTATCAGATCAGCCTTAGTGAATATGTACATACATATGTACATTTTTGCATATATTAAAAACTATTTCATTCATTAACACTAATGATTGAAAACAGATATATGCAATAAAATAAAGCTTTTTATTTTTTGGGATGTGATCTGGTGCTGCTACAGATAAATCCATCCATCTTTAAATATAAAACAGTACAACAAAATAGATCACCCAAATGTGAGCATTTTTCTGTAGCACTGCAAAATACAAAAATACAAAACTCACATGTGATATGCAGAGGGGAATTCTATTCTTTCCTATCCAGGCCATGTATGTTGCAGACTTTTAATTAAATATACAGTTCAAAGGTAACTGCATGAGATAACTTTTCCTTTTTCAATCACCTTGGTTCTGCGTGTTTATTTATTGTTGTTGTAGTAAAACATATAAAAATATACATCAATGCAACAAAATCAATATTTCTCCAACCAGCACTATTTCCCCCGTGATTTTTGAATTGTTGCATCAGAAATGTCATCTGGATGAACCCTAAATAACAATGATCAAACAAAGCATTGAAAAATCAATGTACTATAGAAATGTATTTATTTATTTATTTTAAATCAACCAAGTTACACCAAACATGTGAGTTTTTAATAATATAGGACCGGATACAGACCTCAGCTGCCACTCCGCTCTGAACTCCAAATCAGCGGCAGTGACGATCAGAAGCCAAATCCCCGCTGTATCCAAATTCCAGTGCCAGTGTGGGGAGGGCATTGACCTCACATGCAAGAGATTTATGATAGCAGGACTTTACCTTGATAAAATGGTGCTGAAATCTGAATAGTATATAAGGGCTGAAACCAACCCTTACTGTACCATTAACATACCTCCTCCCTAGTACTTTGCATACATGCTGTATGCATCCCACCTCTTCCCAACCCACAGTCGGAAGCAATTTCATTAGGGAAGAATGGATAGATATGTAGTGTCCCATTTCCCAGTTCTTGTTTTGCAAAGCTATGGATTAATACATAGGTATCCATAGAACCAAATACAAACTACTGTGCTCTTGCAATATTCTGTGCATGTCAGTGCACACTGGGAATGCGTGAAAAAACATGTTGATAGATTATAATACCCCACAATTCATCCGGATATGGAAGAACAACACTTCTGACAGGGAGAGTTGGGTTTACAATTGGTCCTTCCATTTTAGTCAATGTACTTTCTTTCAGGATTGCCGACTAGGGCTCTTAAGAATCAAATGTCAAGGCCACCAATACGAGTGTCCCATTTCCCAGTTCTTGTTTTGCAAAGCTATGGATTAATACATAGGTATCCATAGACCCAAATACAAACTACTGTGCTCTTGCAATATTCTGTGCATGTCCGTGCACACTGGGAATGCATGAAAATACATGTTAATTGATTATAATACCCCACAATCCATCCGGATATGGAAAAACAACACTTCTGACAGGGAGAGTTGGGTTTACAATTGGTCCTTCCATTTTAGTCAATGTACTTTCTTTCAGGATTGCCGACTAGGGCTCTTAAGAATCAAATGTCAAGGCCACCAATACGAGTGCAAAGATTAATTTGTAGTTGCAGTTGGGATTTCTGGGGTAACTTCCAATGATTCACATGGTACAAATGTGGTAGATAGCAGCACCAAACTGTGATGGTTACATGCACTAGTTAGTCTTTAAACCAATAGACTAATGTCCTTGAATTGGAAGGCAGTCCTGGTGCAATGTGCTCCACGAGGGGATGCAGGGCAGACCGGAGCTGGAATGAAGAGCCGCAGCTGGGCCAGAGAGGCAGTGCAGCAACTGGAGTGAGGAGATATAAATATCAGTCAATAGAATCGCTCTAGTGTCAGAGATTGTAGACCTCAGTCACTGAATAAACTACAGTCTCTCTCGAGCCTCCATCTATGACTGGTATTTAAATAGATGGAAGCTCAAGAGATATGTCGGCAGACTGTGGAGGTCTGGTTTGAAATGTCGACAGCCAAAATGTCTACAGGTCAAATTATATTGTAGGTAGGTAAAAATGTTGACTGTTGGGTATTATGGGCCTGATTCACACTTAAGAATTTTTGTGTTTTCAGGTGCATATTTTTACGAAGGTTTATACTGTGCATGCGTAGTAACTTTTATATGCTATTTATGTTGGACTTGGGAACGCAAATGCCGTGATTCAACACTTCGTACGTAGGGACGTGCCATGAATAATTAACACGGCAGATACGAAGATATGGTGGAGGAAGGCATTTAAATGACCAAAAGGAGGTGCAGTTATGCAGATACGTTTGTACTTAGAGGCCCTACGCATACAACTGCGAACCTACAATTAAGGGAGCCCAATGGCACTCATAAGTGTCTTAAGAACCTGAAAACCGTGGGGCGTGCCGAGGGAGTTACCTTGCTATTAGTTGCTTATATTTAAGAACCTAACGCGTTCTTAAGTGTGAATCAGGTCCTATGTTATTATTTGTTTAGTATTATTATTTGTAACATCTGTAAACTTAATATAATGCAGGCAACTTGTAAAATAATTCAGAAATGTAATAATATATATGTAAAATATATGTAATAATGTAACATAATACTCAACTATTGACTTTTTCACCTGTCTACAATTTGACCTGGAAAAACAAAAAAATGTGTACCGCACAACAAAAATATGGTTGCTATATCTCTATTCTTGTGAGCTATAGTAGCAATTTCTATAGAGATTTGGGTACAAAATGCGGCATAAGCGTATATGTTTGTGCCAATCCCAAACTGTTGTCAAGAGAGAGCAGTTTGAGAAAAAGAAAAAGGGCCGCATGTATAATGCACACCATAGCAATATAAAATGTAACTTTTAATTAGTCATATTTAAAAAGGTTAATTTAATTCCAAAAATAATGTGGTAAAAAATATCTTGCGAAATATCAACATAATATGTTGATATTTCTTTTTCTCAAATTGCTCTCTCTTGACAACAGTTTGGGATTGGCACAAACATACAATTTGACCTGTCAACATTTTGACTGATGAACAACTGGCAAGGGGCTGCAGTGGCAGTCTGCACAACAATGAGGGCGCCAAACTCTCTAGCATCAGCCCTGTACACAATCTCCCTAAACTTAACAGCATTAGCGCAGTACATACCTACAGACAATCATTCATTTCTTTTCAGAATGCAAAAAGTAACCTCCTACAGAATGTACCACAATGCAAATGCATTAGTTATGAACTTAGCAAATAGAGTGAGGTATATGCAGATATATATGACCTTCATTATACTTGCGAGTTAAATGTAGTGAATAAATACCAGTGGGTTACAGACCCATCAGAGCCACATTAAAATTGAAATAAATTTTTTAGTATGCATTAAGGGCCTGATCCAGACCTACGCTACGCTGGTGTGCGGTTTTACGCCGATCGTAAGTGTAAAAACGTCTTTTTGTACTAGCTGTGCATGCGCCGGACACATTTTACGCTGAGAAATTCTGAGCGTAGGAGTATTAGCATCGTATTAACGCTGGAGGGGGCGTGCCTGCCTTACGAAATCCGTAACTACGCGCCGAGGGCGGGGTGAGGCATTTAAGTCGTACAGTATGGGCGTGCTAAGCATTGTAACTACGCAATGACCATATGGACGCACGCGGTTGTGAACAGAAAAGTTAGAGTAGGGTTTGCTGAGCGTATGAAAGCAAAACTAAGTGCGACCAAGGGGAGTTCCTATTGCTGTGTATCGAAGGTACGCCGGCAATAATACGCTACGCACACCAGCGTAGGTCTGGATCAGGCCCTAAATGTATAGACTGGTTTTGGTAGTAGCCAGGGCATATCGGGCCACTGATTCTCATATCCTTTATGAACGCATAATATTTTCCCCTGCATAGAAAAAGTGGATCCATTGGGAAGAACCTCCATTATACAGCTACATGAAAGGGAAATGTATTTTTAAAATAACATTTCCTAAAGGACAGATATTGCATATATGTGATGCTCTAAAAGCAGATAATTTGGCATAACAAAAGCAGAATGCTGAATTTTAAATAATGCAGAACAATGGCCCTGTAATTCAGCACAGAAAAACATCCAGACCATTGAACTTCTTCTGCTTTAACATCGGTGAGCTTTACATTTGTGTGAAAATTCATGTCAAGTGGGCAAAAACCTCACAGATGCCCTTAAATGACAGAGAGTTTTTCCAATTCACTGCATTGATGGCACTTGCTTGTTTTCTGTTATATTTTCAGGGTATTTCAGATATGTTGAAAATGTTAAATAAAAGCAATGCTGTGTATCACACGTCATCATATTCATTTATATGTTTTGATGAGCAATATCTATTGGACATTTTTATTTCATTTTTTTTTTCCCCTGGAAGTTGAAGGATTTATTAAATACTGGATTGGAGGATGATTTTGCTATCATTATACTATGTTAATGTTTAATATGATAAATCGGCTTATCTTTTAGATGGCTATGCATAACAATAAGGGGCCGGATTCAGACCACTGGACATGTTGCAAATACGTCTGATGTTTACCAATATTTGATAATTTTACATAATCTACGTATTTTTTCATTACGTAGATTTCGTATATGCGGTCTTTAAGATTACATTAAAAAAGATGCCACTCATGCGTAGTATTGAATATCGGTAAACACCGGACGTATATGCAATACGTCTGTTGGTCTGAATCCGGCCCAATGTTTGTAAAATTGTACAATGCCAATACTAATGATGACTAGCACTGGCACAGACACACAAACACACACACACACTCATTGATTCCCAACACATTTATTCCATAAAGGACTTTTATCTACATCTGGAAACTGGACATAAAAGAAAACATTTAGATAAGACGTTCTGTTATTTTAAAAATGCTTAAAGACTGGCTCCACAAGGTTGTGACCTGCATTTAGTGAGACCATAGAAGGAAGACACAATCAAACTATCAATACTAGGGCTGGTTATAAGGAACCTCTTATAGGTTTCAGACACCTTTTGTGCCCCCTTATATGTACCAGCCTCCTTTTGTGCCCCCTTATATGTATCAGCCTACTTCCGGTCCTGCTTATATGTATCAGCCTCCTTTTGTGCCCCTTATATGTGTTCAGACTCCTTTTGTGCCCCCTTTATATGTGTTCAGACTCCTTTTTTGCTCCTTATAGTCTAACAAAATTTTGTTATTAAAAACTTAGTCTTTCTTTACCTTCTCCCTTAGGTCCTTAGGACCAAATCTACTTCCATGAATAACATTGCCTCATAGCATTATTCAATAAAGAAGATTTGGTAGATTTCCTGTAGAAACTCTGTATATCCAGTACCATTCGTCTGAATGATGCCGGCTGCATCTGTTATCTGATGCGGCTGGCATCTGTGTGAGCCGTTGTCTAGGTGATCATGGCCTGGGGAAGTGCTGCATGAACTAAAGGGGAGCTGCCCTTCTGGATGCCCACCTTTAAGTCATCTAGGGGCGTGCCCCGTGCGTTAGCCTGGCTCGCCTGCCATTAGAAACGGCCCTGGTTTAGGATAATATGGACACATACATAGAGCAAAAACTGAGTGCCCTCCTCCGCTGCACACACTCCAAAGCTGCTCTCTTAGCGGGCTGGAAAGAGTCTTCACCTTAAAACCCCTTCAAAAATAATCCCAAACCAAAATTCGGAATAAGGTAGCTCTGGAAAAGGTATTCCCCTACTGGAGTGCACTCTCAGGTATGTTCAAGGTGTAAGAGTCTCTACAGTCTTGCTTTTATTTATTTTGAGAAATATCGATTCACTCGGCAAAAACACGGTGTGGCCAGGACCGGCACCAGCTCTGTCTTTATTATAGGGAAGATAGTGTAATCTGTACAGTCTTTTTTGGGCCCATTCACAGACTGTTTACAGCATTTCCCCTTTTTTTTCTCTATCTTGGGGTTACCTTACACTTAAAAAGGAGCGGTGTTCTGGGAGGCATGGCCCCCACTGCAGAGGGGGTTCTAATCCATAATTTTTGAACGTAATAAGATGGTATTGGATGCAACTTTTTAAAATATTTTTATTTGTATATGATGTTAAACTTGAACTAACATTTTTAAGAAATAAAACCAACTTTTTTTTATAAGAAATTTGACTAGAGACTCTCCGTTTACATGATTTAATGCTTTATTACCAAGAAAGGATAAGGTGAGTGCAACATTGTTGTACTAGTGTATGTAACATATTTACGGTACTACATGAGGACAACCCTATTAAGATATCAAAGAGAAGGCTTTCTCGTTGATAAGAAAGAAGTGACATCCTGTGATAAATAAAAGCAAGACTGTAGAGACTCTTACCCCTAGAACTTACCTGAGAGCGCACTTCAGTAGGGGAATACCTTTTCCGACATACATAGAGCAATCCATCTGTATGAGAGATTTGTAAGCCTCACTGGACCCGATCAAGAGGCCACCCGGCATGGCATTTCTCTGCATGATCTTCTACTGAGCATGCTCAAAACTGAAAAGCATGCAGTCATGACTGATTCAGAACATAACGTAACTCGAGCATTGGCGGATTGCGTTCTGAGGGGCGTGCTGAAGGAAAAGTGGAAGGACGTAGTCAATGAACAGTAAGGGCGTGCCCAAGTAACTGCATTTGAACCAGATCAGAACATAGGACTGGATCCTGACCTGATAATGCCAGGTCAGGTCACTTAGGTGCGTAAGTGGCCTGACTTCACTGGAGGGCGCATGCGTCCTCTAGATGTTACGCAAGGGTTACTATAGTAACCCTAGCGTATAAACAATCGGACAGAACTTTTTTCCGCCTGTACCCATTTCAGAGGAAATGGTATGTGCCTACCCTCCATCCACTAAAGCGGGCGGCGGAAAGTATGCAAAGTGTACAGTGGGGGAGGGGGCTGATCCTCACGATAGAGTTAATGCACGCTTATGGCATCGTAAGCTGCCATTAAGACCGCACGAGAGAGGGGAGTGACAGGAGGCATGCTCTCCCCTCTCTCTTGCGGACGTACAGACCTCTGCATGTATAGAAAACGTGCGGGGGTCTGAATCCAGTCCATAGACTTAAAAAGGACAGTTTACATCAAAACATTTGTACCAGTCACAAGTCATGTCTGAGTCCAGGAGGTTCACCTTCCATGACCTATTTCAGACCCTTCCATTAGAATGTGACACTTGAAAAGCTTTGTCACATATCACTGTTATATGTGTTAAATAATTTCTACACACAGTATGTAAAAAAACAAGTTATTTTGATATAATCTATAAGAAAATCATATTGATATTACAGATGTAATGTTCTCGCTATTCATAATTTTGAATAATGTTTACAACACAACTGTTGCACAGTTTGGCCATGTATCTCCTTTGTAGCTGTTTTGCGCTTTGCTTGCAATCCAAAGCCTGTACTACTTTTTCAAACACACGGCACACACAGTGCATGACAATTTGTGTTTACCTCTGGATTGAGCCTATTGTTACCAGGCAAAGCAGTCTGGTGGGATTAGGTTCCCCCAGTACTGTCTACCTTCATACAGATTCCCTTCAGTGTGAAAGATATAGACATTGTTTAAAGAGTACTCTACAGATGAAATGGAAGCAGATGACAAGTTCAAGACTCCTGCAGCATGTGTAACTACTCAGAATTTATTCAAAAACAAATAAATGCATTGACACATTTCTCTACCCTTTCAGTGTCTCTTGAGGTTTCATCAGAGGTTATACTCATAATGCTTTCATGAAACTCCATATATAGAGACTGTAATTAAATTCAACAGATTGCCATTGTGCACAATAACAGGTTAAACAAATAGTTCTACATGCAAGTATAAAACTATAATATGGAACTTTTATTTTACTAACGTAATCAATTTAATTGTATTACAAGTAAATAATCAAAATGGGCACTATATAGGCATTACATGAAACATACAAAGCATTGGATTAGTTGGGATAGTCCGTTAGAAACCCAGTATTTATGGTCAAAGCAAAAGCTAATTAAAATTAGGGAGCAAGAAAATACTAGTCTTCTATTACTAAACATTGCTTTGATTGTACACAGAGGTGGCAGATAATGTCCTATATTAGGTACAAGTATAAAGATTTGATTTTTTTTTATAGATATTGGACCAGATCCACATCCACTTTTTCTGTACCTG
>WWET01000044.1:317657-327784 GCA_011038615.1 Limnodynastes dumerilii | reverse complement strand
TTACGTGTGAATTACGTGAAGTAGGCGGGGGGTGGTATTTAAAGTGTACAGTATGGGCGTGCTTAGCTGCGTAAATTCGTTCAGCCCATACGTACGTGTGCGTATGCCAGCGGTTACGTTGGAAAAAGTTAAGGTAGGGCGTGGAAGGCGTATCTTGTCAAAATACGTCCGTGCAAGGGGTGTGCCGAGGGGAGTGTAACGAATTTACGCGCACGAAAATACGCTCCGCAAATAAACGTACGGCACACGTAGTTCTGGATCTATCCCATTGAACTTATTCAGATAAATTATAAACATGGGGCCGTATTCAGAGATCTGTTTGCTAAAAGTACGCAATTATACGCACTGAAGTTGCAAGGCTACACCCATGACACTCCCCTCACACTGACGGGATGATGGTGACTTACGAGTGCCTCGACCGCTCTTATCTTTAAGTGTGCATTTCCGTGCGTATAATACTTCCGTACAAGCGTAACTAACTAACCGCTCCATTACTGCACCCTCAAACGATCATTTAAATGCCTCCCCCCACACACACACTTTCACGTATCTGTCTCTGGATAATAACCACGCCCCTCCGTAAATATTTTCTCACGTGCAATTCACAAGTATGTGCCTAATGGACTTCCGTGCGTACAATCAACGTAGATAGCGGAAATTTACTTACTACGCATGCACAGTTCATCAGATCATAAAAATACACACGGAACTTCACGCAAAAACGGATCTATGAATACGGCCCATAGTAGACAATACTGAAATGAATTAGCAAATACTCATATGTTATTTGAACTGTGGAAGTCGTAATGTACTCTACTCTGATGCTCTTCGTGTCGTCACAATCAGTAGTAGTCAGAGATTGCAGCAAACAAAGAATAATCACATAAGCAGGCACATAACTGGTAGATGACATTTCCAGATAAATAATGAGCAAAGGCGTAAGCATGCAAAGCGGCTTGACAGGGGCGTTTTAAGAAGTGAAGGGGGGTCCTGCACCCATTACAAATACTCCAATGTGGCTTGAATAGGATAAGATCAAGAGTAACGCTGAACTGTTCATAAATACTAACGTGTATAGGCAGCAGGGTGGATTTAAAGGTGAGCAAACTAATGAAAGAGGGTTCAGTTCTTTGCCAGGGTTGCCAATATATCACTTTATTTACTAGCAAATATAAACTATAAAGGGTTTTTGACTAATTAAAACCATAGGATAATCAGAGACATTCTAGTCAGTCCCTAAAATTATATATCAGGTTTGCCTACTTTTTATTTCAGAGAATTTATTTCAATAAATGCTGGTATGGGGGTGTGTAATTATGGTCCACCCCCTGTCCTTCATCACTGCTATTTAGAGGGCCAGATTTACTAAGCTGCGGATTAAGATTAGTGGAGATGTTGCCCATAGCAACCAATCAGATTCTAGCTGACAATCTCAAGTATGTAATAGGAAAGTTAGAGCTAGAATCTGATTGGTTGCTATGGGCAACATCTCCACTTTTCCAAACCAGGAGCTTAGTAAATCTGTCCCTTGGTGTTTCTGTGGGTGGGCAAGGCTTGATTACAAAAATGATGCCTTTAAGCTCTGGTAACACTAGGAATTGCTGTAATGGTTAGCAAAGGGGGGTGCGACTTGTGGGAAATTTGCCTGCTGTCCCGTGATACCGGGATACCTGCTGGAATTTCGAGAGTCTCCTTCATTTTCTGGAGAGTCGACAACCTTGATTTATATTGATAATTAAAGGTATAAGTAATCCTACTCTAGACTAATGTTTTATAAACTGCAAACCATTTCTCTATAATGGTCCCTAGGAGATGACCCTGTTGCAGACTGAGGGGGTTGGGCTACGTGATTTTTATTCATATAAAGAACGGCGGTCCGGATTCAATGTTATATAGTTTTCGTCTTACGTACGTTGTTTCAGAAATTGATCTACTACGCATGCATAGTAGCTGAGTTACGCTATCTACGTACCATTTCTGTATGTAGATTGCGTAAGCGCGATCTTTAGCGTAGTTTCTCAATTCTCAACGTACGTAAGATGAAAACTACGTAACTGGGAATCCGGACCTACATGCCTTGCTTAAATTGGAGTCTGGAAGAACACACTGAGATTCGAGCATTCGAGCATAAAAAGTTTGCCTGTTACTTGTTAATATTTGTTACTTTATTAACTTTACATAGAAACATTGAAAGTCACCGCAGATAAGAGCCACATGACTTTAGTTTTTTGCAATGGCCTGTGCATCTTCATAATTCAATGGCATTTCAATAAACTATATTTGTTTCTTTGTATAAAATGTATACATTCCATATCACATTTCTGGAAAGGTGCATTTGTGTCCTATGAAATGTCTGTTTAGCTGGTTACAATACTATTGATCTGTTTCATGTTATAAGAAGGTAAACTATTCCTTCACATTCCTGACTTTAAAAGTGCTGTGGCTAAGGGTTTGTACTGAGGTTAGCAAAACATTTCTTTGTTGTGCTCTAAATTACTAGAGTGATCTGCTGAGCACACTAAAATGAGAGTACACCTAAGTACTCTATGTTCAATAAAATCAAATCCCTTATGGAAGTTCCTTCAGAATACTTTCTATTACATAGACAAAATAAAGGATTGAATATTACACAAATCATTGTGCTAAGAACATTACAGTATGTCTCTGCAAATATTGTAGTTCTTAAGTAGCATCAAATGTTATCAGAGGAGGCTAAAATGTGGCTTTAAAAGAAGCAAATTCAATTTCATGACAGAACAAGCCATTTCTGCATTGCAATTGTTTTAACTCACTCTGCAATGCAGTTCATGCTTGCAAAAGCCAGCTCATCCACTAGTAAACCTAAGCTGTCATAAAAGTACCCGTTAAGCACTGAGGGATTCTGGTAACTAGTAAAACTAGCAATGCTGTTCACACTAAGGGATAGAGGACTGGATTCACACTTGCGTGTCTTACAGTTACTTCTTCGGTCCCTTCCCCCGCCCCACCACCCTGTTTTTAGGTACATAGGGCTACCTTATCTAACCGTGCATAGTTTCTAAATCCCCCCAGCCATTTTCTAACTAAACTACTGGTACGTAAATTACATAAATGACCTACTACACATGCGTATTAGATCACTACGGGAAACTCCTTACCTAAGAAGGTGTGAATACAGGCCAGATTTTCTAAACTGTGGAAAAGGAAAAGGGGAGATGTTGTCCATAGCAAACCATGATATTCTTGCTCTCACTTTCCTGTTACATAATAGAGAATGTCAGGTACAATCTAAATGGTTGCTATGGGCAACATCTCCACTTTTCCCTTTCTGCTGTTTAGTAAATCTAGCCCTGTCAGTAGCAGTTTTTGTTCATGCCAGCATCTGCATTACCTGTAAAGGTGTGGCAATATGACAAACAAAACTTAGGGCTAGATTTACTAAACTGCAGAAAAGGAATAATGGAGATGTTGCCCATAGCAGATTCTAGCTGACATTCTCTAGTATCTTATAGCAGGGTTGCCGACTCTCCTGGAATGTCCAGGAGACTCCCAAAATTCAGGCAGAACTCCCGGTATCCCGGGAGAGCCAGCAAATCTCCCGCAAGTGACTTTCATGGAAACCACGGCCTCAAGTCCTGACCCCCCTGCCTAGCAACACTAGTATACTAGTGTTGCTAGGCACAGGAAGGGACTTGATGACGCAATTTGTGGCATCAAGCCCCGTCTTGACCCCTATTTCAAGTAAAAAACGGGTCAGTATGAGCAAGGGGGCGGAGCCTAATGACGCGATTTGCATAACCCACGTCATTAAGCCCCGCCCCCTGAGGGAAGCTGCCAAAAGTCGGCAACCATGTCTTATAGGAAAGTGAGAGTTAGAATCTGATTGGTTGCTATAATCAACATCTCCACTTTTCCTTGTTCGCAGTTTACCAATCACAGCTTTAGGGGGCTAGATATACTAATTTATTCATTTTTAAAAGAGTGCAGCAAGCCTAAAGCTTCATGAGGCTAATGACGCGATTTGCATAACCCGCATCATTAAGCCCCGCCCCCTGCATGCGTCGCTAGCTTCTCTCCGGGATCTCCCAGAGGGAAGCTGCCAAAAGTCAGCAACCATGTCTTATAGGAAAGTGAGAGTTAGAATCTGATTGGTTGCTATAATCAACATCTTTTCCTTGTTTGTAGTTTACCAATCACAGCTTTAGGGGGCTAGATATGCTAATTTATTCATTTTTAAAAGAGTGCAGCACGCCTAAAGCTTCATGAGGTCATAATATGGTTCTGCTGCTAAGTGCTGTAACTGGAGTAGGATATGAACAGTATGTAAGGAAAAATTAAGCTTAACTCCACTGGGATGCAGAGCAAGGAAAATCTGCTAACCACGATTCTTGCATGCTCGCTTGGGGTGAGACACATTTTTCTGAAGAATACATTTCATACGGATTCTTTGTGTACTGCCACTCTATCATAAATGATCGAATCAGTCATATCTACATTTAGCAACATGCATCATGATTATCTCTATGGCATACAGTGATTTTCATATGAATGCCCTTGGGTGTACCTTTTCTATTTTGTACTAGAATATCATAGCTATAATCTGACTGCTTGTTAAGAGGAAAATCTCCACTTTTTCTTTTGAAAAGCTTCATTAAATATATCCATAGTTATTTTAGGCATTAGACGCTACCTTGTTTTTTTCTGAATTATTTATAGGCATATATCTTGTGGTCTTATACTACTTTTCTTTACATGTATAACAACCACATTTTGTGCAACTCCACTTCAATGAATTGCTTAAGAGTGTTTATCTGTAACTCCATTGAATAGCTTTTGTGAACAAAAGTGGAGAATTTGGAAGACAAAGGGACTGATTCAGACCTTTTTTTAGGTGCAAGTGCACAGCTCGGCTGAACCATTTTTCAAAGTAAGGGGTGTTAATTAATTTAAAATCTTTTGCATGCAGGGAAAATACTTTACTTTTACACATAGAACTCAAATACTGCATCGCTTTATGTTTATTCTATAAAATAGATTTGAACTAAGAAACTTCACCTCTTAATTTTAATTCTGGTTTTGCAATTTAAATTTGCCTCCCCCTGCAATTCAACATGGTATTGCTCAGGTCTACAATTACACCTAAAAAATAGTGTAAGTGCATCTCTGGATCAGCCCCAAAGAGAAGCAAACAATTAGTTTGTGCATATATTATTGTAATATAAAATTACAGAATTGGATCAGTATCTGTGCAATTGGTCCCCAGACATCTGCATTGCATTGTAACCACCACTCTGACACCCAGGGGGCTACTTTAGTTCCTGGAGGCACACACAGTCACCAAATGGAAAATATGACCCTAAATTTTACATGCCTTGCGTGTAAAACTTACACGCGGCATCTTCCGCACAAACCTCTCATTTTTAACAATGTGGTTTTCAAGACCTTGCAGTGGCAGCTGGTTTTTCTGCCTTTCTTGAGTACAAACAACAACAATCTTATCCTCAAGGCATTATGCTGCATCAAAAAATAAACATCCTCATCCATATCCTCATTAATAGAGGCATGTAAAATATAATAATGTCAGCTAAGGAGTTAACCAAATAAATAGTTATAACGTTTAAACATTTAAAATATATATTAAAAAAACATTTAACATTTAACGTTTACATACCTGCACATGAATATGTCATTGAGGTCAATGGGTCAGAACCAGACTTGCGTCCGGTACCTCACTTATGCACGCAAAGTGTGCCCTCCAAATGTTACCTGCATTTTACGCACGTAACTTCTATCATTCGGAACTAAGTTCTGAACGATAGATTTTATGTACAAAGGGGTTGTGCTTCCCCTCCGTCAGCCAAGTTGGTCAGGGGGAAGTATTTAAATTGTATAGTGGGGGTTGGTTTTGACATTTATGAGCGGATCAGCGGTCGTATGGGCCGCTGATCCGCACATTTCAGTTAAGCAGCATAACTGCCATAAAGCCTGTACTAGAGAGGAGAGTGACCGGGGGAGTTCACTCCCCTCTCTCATTAGTACTGCCAGACACCCACATGTACAGAAAGAGGCGAGGTAAAGATTCTAAAGCTGATGTAAAGAAGGACATTTATATAGGTGATAGACAGTTTTACTAGTGAAAGAGATACTGAAAAAGAAAATGGTAAAGATTTTGTGCCAGTTACTTGCCTTAAACCTGTCAATGTAGTGCTTAAGTATTCCGACACATATATAGCAAATAGCACTGATGTCAAGTGAAGGAAACAGAATTTTATTTTCCCCATTGAATTGTAAGAACTACACTGGTGGGTATAGCAATCAATGTTATGCAGTGTTTGACCATCTATGAGTGATGATAATTAATTATAGTGTTGACTGAAAAGGTGAATGCATATGAGTTTTGTTTAACTAGGAACACAAATCCAGCATAAATAGACAATAACAAAATTAAACAATAGGCAAATTAGGCAAATCTGCTGAGCAAGTCTGAACAGAAGAGAAGTGGAGTAAGAGATCAGGACATTTAAGCGGAATACTATTGTAGTGGGAGGGCAAGGCAGACAGCAGTGTGTGACAGGTAGATGAATAATAAGAGTCAAGGGCCCTGAAGCATAATCCTGCCTTTTGCGTCTCAGTTCCTGTGTGTACAAACATAAATAGACTGATGGCAATGATACCAGTGGGAGTCTCGCTGAAAAAGTTCTATTTTAGAAGTAGTAACAGCTGAAAGCTAATTTTCGTCTGTCTCTGTTTACAAAAATAAATGAGAAGATTTTGTCAATGAATGGGTAAGTATGCATATTCATTCATTCATTCATTCATTCATTCAAAAACTACCACCACAGACCCATCGCACTGCAGCAGCCCCTCTGGACAGGTGAGTACTACAAGGGAGTCTGTAAGGAGTTTTAAGGTTAGGAGTTTATGGGGAGTTTTAGGGTTAGGCTGCGGGTAGAGGAGTCTTAGGGTTTGGCTGCAGAGAGGGAATTCTTAGGGTTAGGCTGCAGGAAAGGGAGTCTAAGGATTAGGCTGCAGAGAAAGGAGTCTTAGGGTTAGGCTACGAGGAAGAGAGTCTTAGGGTTAGGCTGTGAAGAGGGGAGGCCTATGGTCAGGCTGCGGAGAAGGGAGGGTTAGGGTAATGTAAGGCGAGTCTTAGGGTAATGGAAAGGGAGGGTTATGGTAAGGATTGGGGTAAGGGTTGGGTTTACATTAATACCTTTCGCCGTTCCATCTCTTTTCTTTGGTGGATCAATTGTTTCTCCTCTGCAAGACAGAAGCAATTGATTTCTCAGCCAATACGCAACTGGTGGCAACTCACACCCAGTGAACTCCCATATCACTTCCTTCTCATGTGCAGTGGATGACTCACATGGATTAAGGATGGGGATGTCACGTAAAAACCTGTTGCATAGATCTCCTTGTGTACAGAATTCAGTTCACCCAAGCAGAGGAGAGGTATAAAATACAAGTTGTGGCAGAGTAAGACAAGCATGTTGCCAAGCGTGCAAAAAGACATGCACCTCGTGCACCCATAGCATAAAAGCCACTAAAGAAGAGATTCACAAGATCTCTATTTTCCAAAATCTATAATATGATGAGAGTTGTTACTATGGGGCCCATGGATTTCTTGTTGAATTATTGAGTTTGGCTTCCTTCAATAATTACAAAGGGGGCTGTAGATTCCATAGAAAAGGTTATACTGGGTGACATTTGCTAACTTCCTTCTTTTTATCATGCTCCAAAAGTAGTCTTATTTACCAGAGGATATAACAAAAATGATGCAAGAACTAACTTGTCAATGTTACATGCTGTCAATATGGCAGTGGTGTGTAATCATATTACTCCACTGTAGCAGGGTAATCTGGTCCACATGTCTCCTGCAGAATGCCTCTGTTCTAAGGATCCTGACTTTTTACCTGGCAGCTGGGATGCCTTGACTGAGGATAAGGCTGTGTGTAATCAGCAGCCAATCAGGATGCAGCTCTCTCCTTAAATATCTGTAGATAAAATGATAGAAAAATAGATAAAGCGCCCAAACCTATAGTGTATGCAGCTTATATGTGAAAAAAGTGGTGGAACACGAACCACAAATCAGATAATGAAAAATAAACAATACACATACAATTAGCGCTCACTATAATGCTCAAACCAATAGATGGTCATGTATAATATGCACACAACAGAATCCTAAGATGACGGGATAAATGGTCAAAAATCCTTCTGATAGACGGTACAGTTGTGGTCATATATCAATAGTAAAACGGTAGGCGATACAGGCTAGTAGAGATGGCAAAGTACCTTTCCATAGTTAGAGATCTGCAAAAAGGAAAACGAGCCGTTCGCTATACCGGATCGTGTGCTGGCAGACGCACCGCGTGGATCTCTTCTCCCATCTGCTCCTTCCTGAATGTGTGCCTCAATGTGTGCCTCGTGTGGCTCAGTTTGCGTTCCACTACTAGGCAACGGCCATGTTGCGTTCCACTCGGAGAGATAGTGGCATGGAGAGGATCGAAAAAGAGGGGAAGCACAAAAAAAGCACTATATAGTGCAGATCACATTTATTAATTAATAAAGTGCAGGATAAATATACTCACAATGGAGTCATTCACATGGGCATTAAAAGACAGAGTTGAAACGCGTTGGCTGGTGCCTAGAGACATACTCTCATCCTCACTCTTTGATTTGGGGTTCATTGCAGCTCCGTTGTACAGAACCGGGAACCTTTGGAAACCTGTTTCTTCTTCTTTCTTTTAATGCCCATGTGAATGACTCCATTGTGAGTATATTTATCCTGCACTTTATTAATTAATAAATGTGATCTCTAACTACGGAAAGGTACTTTGCCATCTCTACCAGCCTGTATCGCCCACCGGTTCACTATTGATATATGACCACACACTGTACCGTCTATAAGAGGGATTTTTGACCATTTATCCCGTCATCTTAGGACTCTGTTGTGTGCATATTATACATGACCATCTATTGGTTTGAGCATTATAGTGAGCGCTAATTGTATGTGTATTGTTTATTTTTCCTTAAATATCTGTCAGTTGATAGCCTCCTTGCTGGTCATAGTTTCTAGTTCTCCAGTGTTACTGTCTGTGCTCCTGTTTGGTATTAATTCTGATCCTACGATTCCTGAGTACAACTTCTCCGTCTTTTTATTTGTTTCACTAGTTCCTGTACCTCTGGTTCCTGCTTATGTATGCACGTGAATGTCAGAGTCTGTCTTTTCCCTGTCTGTTTTTCCCTCTCAAGGGGACTTGCTTTAAATCTTGCATTGCTGTGTGTATGTTTGTTATCTAGTTCCATTCACACCCTGTTCACTCTATATATTCACTCTGTGCATATATGATCCAGCACCACTATGTATGAGTGAACTTATACTCACACCTCTGTCTGCAGTCTGCACATAGTACGGTCACTATGCATACTCTCTATCCTGTACCCATTCAGGTTCTTGTAGACTGCATGCAGTGTGGTCATTCTCTTTACACTCTATACTCAGTCTTCCTCTGTGTGTAATCCACACATAGTTTGGTCATTCTGCACACTCACTTCTATATCCAGTGTGGTTGTGTGTATCCGCACATAGTGTGGTAATTCCCTGAGCAATTCCTTCTGCTTCTTGTCTGACTATGTGTATAGTCTGCCAGCAGAGCAGTCATTCCCTACTCACTCACTATCTTGTATCCAGGGTGGCTCTGGGTTTTTCTAGTCTGGGCCTGTGAGTACCTAATCTGTGGTGTGTGTACTTGTCTGTACCTTGTTCATATGCCTTTTTAATATCATTATTACCCGTATTTCATCATTGGTCATCATGGACTGCGACTTGCTGGGTGCCCTGCCACTCAATTCTGTCCTCACCAGCAGAGGCTCCAGCGAAAACCATGCTTCAGTTAGACTCCGCACCATGATGGGTACATAACAGTCAACATATAGGCCTCTTTTGGATCACAGCCCTGAAATAAACACTCACAAATAAATCTATCTATCTATCTATCTATCTATCTATCTATCTATCTATCTATCTATCTATCAATTATCTATCTATCTATCTATCTATCTATCATCTATCTATCTATCTATCTATCTATCTATCTATCTATCTATCTCATATCTATCTATCTATCTATCTATCTATCTATCTA
>WWET01000044.1:265606-316115 GCA_011038615.1 Limnodynastes dumerilii | reverse complement strand
GTCCATTTTGCGGACCAGGATGCTCCACTCCAATTTGCTGAACCTCTCAGCGCGCGCCATTTTCGACTCCTTAAAGAATCTAAAATGGCATCTTCGATGTCATTTTCTAAAATGGCCNGTCCATTTTGCGGACCAGGATCAGCAGCTCCAATTTGCTGAACCTCTCAGCGCGCGCCATTTTCGACTCCTTAAAGAATCTAAAATGGCATCTTCGATGTCATTTTCGATTCTAAAATGGCCGCTATAGGCGGGACTTTAATATTAGCAAAATTGCGAAAATTCGCCCAAAAAATCGCAAAAGTATAAAAAAAAATTCCATGAACCAATGTACCATTTACTATAGTTGAATGTTATTATTGATTTATTAAATTTTCTTTTATTTATTTATTTTTTTATTTATTTATAATATTTAATTATACTTTATTTATTTATTTATTTAGTATTATTATTACTATTATTATTATTACTATTACTATTAATATTATTATCATTATTTTTTATTGTTATTGTACTTTATTTATTTATTTTTATATATATATATATATATAAAATTTTAAACCCAGCAAAGAACAATATGTTGTCTCAAAACCTAAAAACAGTCAATACACTATACTGTTGTGTAATACATGAGTACAATAGTGTAATAGTATAGAACAGTTCAGTTTTGATAAAAAAAAGACCATTACACCGGCAAGCAATTTCCTCTCACTGGCAAACCACTTCTTTCACTTCTAATTAATACACATCCTCTGTGTGCTAATGATGTTTAATTGAACAGTGTACAACATTTACCTGAGGTTATCGCTCTGGATTTGAACCCTGATCTTGTCTGGTGCAGAAGATCTGGAGGAAGTCCCCAGAAACCTGACTGCTTGATCAACACGCAGGTACAAGAAACACCCAGATTTTCATTATAGTGGAATTAAGGCAGCCATCAGTAGAGGACTGCTGGAACTAGTGTCCCAGGCCCAGACAGAGAGGGGGATGGGAATCCTTAGCCCCTTCCTCTGTCCGGCCTGGGGCGCTAGTAAATAGATATATTGATAATAACTGTATATCGCTGATTCCTGGGAGTGTCCCAGACCCGTGGAAGTCCCCGGTTAGAATACTGACTTTTAAAAGAAGAGACAGATTTTAAATAGATAGTCTTTGCCTATCAGGGTTAGGATCTGGGGAAGGGAGGGCTAGGGTCATGGATGGAGAAGGTTAGGGTCAGGCTTTGGGAATGGAAGACTTAGGGTCACACTGCAGGAAGGGTAGTCTTAAGGTTAGGCTGCAGGGAGGGGAGTCTTAGGGTAAGGCTGCAGTGAGGGGAGTCTTAAGGTAAAGCTGCAGGGAGGGAGTCTTAAGGTTAGGCTGCAGGGAGGACAGTCTTAGTGTTAGGCTGCAGGGAAGGCAGTTTTAGGGTTAGGCTATGGGTAAAAGAGGGTTACTGCCAGGCTGGCGGGGAAGGGACGGTTAGAGTCAGGATTAGGGAAAGGGTTGGGGTTAGATTACATACTTACCTTTTAGAGCACCGTGTTCGGTGCTCCAGGGATTGATTGGTTTGTCTCTTCGAGGCAGAAGCAATAGATTTCCAGTGTGGAACTGGCTGGGAGAGAACGACCTTTTCACAATAGATGCATTCTCAGCGGGGACCAACACCTGTACCTTCTGTAGTTTGCTGCTGAAGGTCAAATGTGTGAAATCACATAGGGACATAGCACAGAGGCTCATGTCCTGGGTCCCAAAATTTATGGTGGCGGCCATGGATGGAAGACCCATTCAGCTGCACTTAGGGGTAGGTCTAGACTTAAGTCTGACAGCGAATTTATGCATGCAGCATGGCAGATGTTACGCATCGTAACTCTAATTGTACGTAACTTGTTCATAACTATGTACAAAGATACGCAAGAAAAAGGTTAAGGTAGGGTTTGGAATTCGTAAATCAGCTAATTTATGTCCATTCGAGGGGAGTTCCCGGGGGAGTGCATTATACTTACGATGGCGTAACTGCGCTATGCAATCGTACTTAAAGGGAACTTAAGTCTGGATTTGGCCCTTAGGCTCAAGATTCTTTATTTCAGTACTTTAAGCAAATTTAAGTCCCTGCGCTCATTGCAAAGCTTTGGTGCAGGAAGAGTGAATAGCAATTACTGACATAACCTGTGATACACCAAGTCAGTAGCGCTGTCAGATCAGTTTTTGACCGAATTTACACCTATCAAGCATTGACCTACAAACCTCTTATATTCATTTAAATGCTAATCATTTGCATAGTATCTCAGTGTCTGCTAAATAGGGTTTGACCTTTTTCTTGAAGAAGCCAAATGCAATCTACAGTCTGAAGGAAGAAGGTGAAACGAGTCCTTTTAACTTTACTCTCCCTTCTAATACAGTTTATTCTGCAATGATCAAAAACTAATCTCTGTAATACCGTAACTGTTTATTAGGTATAATATACAATATGGTAATTTAAGAGCTCATATAGTCTTTGATTTGTGAAACAACATTTTTTTTTCCCTGTGTGGATATCCCCAGCGGTCGAACTAAATAGAATTGTACTATAGAACAGAGCTTTTGTTTTAATTTGAGCGGACCCAAGAGACATTGATATATGAAATCCTGCTTTTTTCAGCATTCTGTAAAGATAGCAGAACTGTAGAACAGTTCAAGGCAATAGGTTTTCTTTGGAGGCTTAATAAGTGTGCTGGCTGTACTTTGTTGTTGTTATTATTTTTCCTAAACTATGTTCATTTTTGTACACAATCATTCATTTTAGAGAGCTAGTTTATGTGGCTATATTCTATTGGTTCCAGAGTTTAAAAATAATAGGAAAATATTGCCAACACGATGGGCCTGATCCAGAACTACACCTCGGAGCGAATTTACGCGTGGCAGAGACGTAAAATCGCTGTTTTGTACGCACTGTGCATGCGCACCATAGAAAATACGCACATTAACGTAGCGTAATTGTGAAGGTATGGACCATTCACGTATGTGTCACGTAAATACTTACGTGTGGGCGTGCCAATTTTACGTTTCAACAAAATACGTGCGAAATACGTGAAGTAGGCGGGGGGTTGTATTTAAAGTGTACAGTATGGGCGTGCTTAGCTGCGTAAATTCGTCTAGCCCATACGTATGTGTGCGGATCACTGCGGTTACGTGTGAAAAAGTTAAGGTAGGGTTTGGAAAGCGTATCTTAACAAAATACATCCGTGCAAGGGGTGTGCCGAGGGGAGTGTAACGAATTTACGCACACGAAAATACGCTCCTTGAATAAACATACGGCAAACGTAGTTCTGGATCTACCCCAATGTCACAATCATACAATAGCTCAATGTAGACTGCCAGCAATTGCATTGTATAAAGCATTGGTAATGCAGCTTCTGGAGTCGCGAAGAGTCATCTGCTGAAAGGTAAGGGGTTCAACCTAACCCTGGGCTGGATCCAGACTTAAGGAGGAGCTTCAAATAAAGAGAGAAAAGATAATCCTGGGCTAAACCATATTGATTTCAGGGGGAGTCAAGTTAACTGTATACTTTGCATGTAGGGATATATCTTTGAATTGCTTACTGCACACAGATACTGACCAGCTTTACTATCACACTGTTATTTAGAAATGTGTTGCTAAGCAAAAGAGTATGGAAGTCTGACTCTTGAGGATCCAGATCCGTACTGAAATCACAGATAATTACTGGATTAACTTGCAAATTGAGCCATCTGTCCCTTTTATTAGCCAATTGATGGATTTGGCAGGACATTCTGCAAAATTGCTCATGGTCACATAACATTATAGTCATGTTTGATAATATCTTAAACTAAACTAAAAAACACTGCAAGTGGTTAAGAAGAATTACAATTTCATTGCATACACTTTTAATTAAAAAAATGTTCAATATAAAAAACCTATATAATAAATATAGTAAATATTACAGCCTGATTAGGACAAGATCTGTAAAAAAAATGCACTAGAACTCAAAACAGCAGCTAATTTCACAGCCCACAGGGAACCTCCACTAGAAATTATGACGGGGCCCAAACGGTAGGTACTTACACTACTGTGAAAACAAATTATCTGGAAAAATAAAGGTAAATAACACTGGTCACAGAAACAGCAAGATAAGGATGTTGTGAGATCCCAACTGGTAAAAAAAAAAGGCTGGTTGTAATGGTATAGCGTGACTGGGTCAGAATGAGATGAGTCCTCTGCAACGCGTTTCGATTGGAAGTTATCATCCTATTCTATGCTATACTATAGCATTACAACCAGCCTTTTTTGTACTAGTTAGGACCGTACACCTATAATTTGCTGCTCCTCCAACCCCCCTGGGACACCCAGTGTAATAGTGGTTGTTTCTCTGATTTATCTAGAAAAATAATAGAAACAAATGAAGAATTATAGGTTTTCAATTAAATCAGTGGAAGAAGTGATGGTATGGCATATCCCTATTTACCTCCTTACTTCGAGCCTTGGTTTATTTGCAATAAATAGAGTTACAGTACCTTGAATGCATATTTGATTTTAGGAATACAATCTAGGTTTAATTCCCAACTTAAGCTTTACCTGTTTCTAATGTGTCCCAGCTTCATGTCCAGCATCACCAGACAGAACAACTGTTTCTGTGCACAGCATGCCTTATTATAACCTAAGCTATCGATTATCTAGAGCTGTGCGATCTCCAAACCCATTGTAATACGTGTGGGGTATATTAGGAATTGTTATGACACACTTTATAGAGTTTTTAAAAAAAAACCTACAGCTTCTATAACTCTCTAAGGTAAAAGTGTTCTGACAAGGAAAGGAAGAAATCTCACTCTCACAGACTCTTAGTAGCTCACTAGCTCTCTCTCTCTCTCACACTGGCATTGAGCAGCGCTTTATATATGCACTGCACCAAATAGCCACTGATGCCTCTGACGCTGATGCGCTGATATTTGTGGGGTATATTAGAAGTATGGGAATGGCACACTATAAAGACAAAGGAAAGGAAGGTTGATGTCATTATCTACCTTGGTACAAATGACTTGGCCAATGCTAGAGTTGTAGCTGTTAAAGATGAATTTAGAAAGTTGGGAACTGCTCTTAAGCAGGTGGGTGGCAAATACTGTTACTCTTTCTGAAGTGCTGCCAGTACACAGATTTGAAGAAGGTAGAATGATGCGTATTAGGGATTTCAATCTGTGGCTTAGGAACTAGTGTCATGATGAAGGATTTGGGTTCATAAAACATAGCCATGCCATCTGGCAAAACGAAAACCTGTATAAAAGGGATGTCTTGCACTTATCTTCTGTGGGAACAGCTATTCTAAGTGAGCAGTTTGAATGCTTTATTAGAAACCATTTAAACTAAGAAAGAGGGGCAGTGATAAAAATAATAAAAATAGCTGCTCCCCCAACCATGAAGTGTTGTGTGGCCAGTCAAAAATGACAGATAGCGTATCCACAGCAACTAACGCAAAAGAGAACATAAAAAGCAATATAAACATATCTAGCAATAATAATAATAATATGAATAATTGTAGATTCATAATGCAACCTTTCAGAACAACGTGTGCAAATGCTAGGAGCTTAGGAAATAAAATCCCTGAACTAATTTCAAAAGTTATGTGTCACAAAATATACCAAGAAAGGCTAGAGAAATGAAACATGTATAGCGTGGAGCAGAGAAGGGAGAGGGGGAATATGATAGCAGTTTTCATATATATCAAGGGTTGTGACTGGCTAGAGGAGGGTAGCATTTTTCAAAGTAAGAGGTGTAATAAAACATAAATGCATGAATATAAACTGGAGGGTGGTAGATTCAGAGGAAATGTGTGGAAAAATTACTTCACTGAAAGGGTGATAGATAAATGGAATAGCCTCCCATCTGAGGTGGTTGAGGCTAACTCAGTCGAACAGTTTAAACATGCTTGGGATAAATATAAGGATATCCGAAATCTCAAACAAATTTCAAGGTAAATAGGGTCTAGGGTCAGTAAAGTTTTAATTAAACAACTGGATAGACTGGATGGACCATGTGTTTCTTATCTGCCGTCACTTTCTGTGTAATGTTTCTATGTTCTTCTGGGGTATATTAAGGGTCTGGGAATGGCATGTTATTTAATGTATATAGTGTGGCAATCCCAAATCCTAATATAAACCTGTTCTTTATATAGAATATGACATGTCCAGACCCCATATTTACCCCACATATATTAAAAGCTCTGGAAACTCCCTTTTAAAAATCCTGCATTATAACTGTTATATATCTTTAAGGAAAGCCTGGTGCTTGCCTTGTCTTCTGTCAATTTACCACTTAGTGGGACCTTGGTGAAAAGTGAGGACATTATTATACTGTGTATACCAGGGCTTGAAGTGAGGGGGTATACGGGGGTATGCCATACCGTCACTTCTCTCATTGGTTTAATTGAAAAGCTATAAATCTTAATTTACTTCTATTAATTCTATATTTTCATACCGCCACTTCTAAATTTCCACTTCAATGACTGGTGTAAACCAATTATTAGTGTTTTCTTTATTATCTATACATTAAGGTGATAATACAATTGTTGGCATGTCGAAAAGAAACTATGAAAAAATTATTTTATTTCTGCAAAATATAATCAGTAGAATGGGAACATTTTCTAAAGGGCTTTCCCAGTATATTGATCTTTATGTGCAGTAACATGAATCAAGTAGGTTTATTTACAATATATCAACCTCACAGAAACTTTTATTCAAGCTATTTGAGAATGATACCTGTGAGCTCAAAGCACTGATGTGGTGTCAGAAAATCCAGCTTATTCATGTTACTGTGCTGTAACCTAAGTGCTTGTAGGGTTTTTTACTTTTAACGGAGAGACTAAAACATGAAGCAACTGGCACATTCAGTTATGTGCCATGAGAATTCTCTTTCTATAAAGTGCAAAGGCTGAGATCCCGACCATCTCTTCATACCCTGGCAGACAATAAATCAGACATAATAAAGACACAGAGGTCTGGATTCACAGTTACATAGTTTTCCTCTTACGTACGCTGTTTTAAGAATTGAGCTTCTACCATGCGTAGTAGCTTATTTACTCTATCTACGTACCATTTAGCACAGTCTAAAGACCACGCGTACGCAATCTACTTACAGAAATGGTACGTAGATAGCGTAAATAAGCTACTATGCACGTGTAGTAGCTCAATTCTTAAAACAACGTATGTAAGACGAAAACTACGTAACTGTGAATCCGGACCAGAGACTTAGGTTACTGTTAAAAATGGGGAACAGTTTATTAATTAGTCTCTAATTATATTTGATGTTTATGAATTTATCGGGCTGAAATGTGGCCACAGAATCAAGGGGGGTTAGGATCCTTTTATATAAGCAACGTTGGAAATAGGCATCAGACAATGGTCACACTATAGTTTCTGTATAGTTACAACGAGTATATACTACTCAAAAACCAGTGCTCGTCACATCTGAGAGGATAAAAAAGTTTAGTAACTAAATGAATATTGATGTAAACAACTATGAATCTTCAAATGTCACCAAAATAGAGCACTAAAAACAATATATCAATAGAATTAAATGTATAAGTCAGGACCGCTGCTCACCCAAGGGGTTACCACCTCCCATAAATTAAAATAAAAAATAAAAAAAGGAAGAAGAAAGGAGAGCTGGTTCTGGCAAGAAATTTTATTTATAACAATTATATAAGTAAAAAATAATAATAGCAATGGGTTAGATCCTGAACTACATCCGTCTTCCATAGACGGACGTAATTCAATAAACAATAGCATGCATAGTAGCTATTGTACGTAATCTGCGTATCGTTTCGATACGTAGATTGCGTATATGCGGTCTTTTGGAAGACAGACGTAGTTCTGGATCCGGCCCAATAACTTTAAATATTAAATAATGAACAACATCTAAATAAAAAATGTCCCAGACTTATTGTGAATATGTCCCTTATGGTATGTCCCTCAATAGGTGAATACGAGGCTCACATTAAATGTGAATAAACAAATGGGTCACTCAAATAATGCAGATGAATAGTGATGATATGAGCGATATAATTTTACCATGTGAAGATGAGATGATGAGTGAATGACAATTGCTGAGACACGAGCTATGACTGGCTATACTATAGTTACTGCATCTTTAATCCAATGCCAGCCAGCAGCATAAGATCGGCTTAAAAGCCGATCTGCGCATGTACCGGGCAGATGTCCGTAGCTTCAGCGTAGTTACGCTGGAGGGGGCGTCCCTTAGCGTTACTACGCTGAGGTTAGTACAGGTAGGCGGGGGGAGGGAGGGTAATGAGGCTGGGAGGGCGGCATTAGAGTACTAACGCTGCCTTCCCAGCATAGTTACACTGGGTTACGCCGGCTGAACTTAGGGTAGCCTTCAGCCGGTGTAACCCAGTGTAATTACGATATAGCAGGGGGAGTGTAACGCTGTTACGCTGAGCGTAGATCAGGCCCAATGAGTCTTATTTCGACAAGGTACCTTGTCGTAGTAGGGTTAGGCTGTGAGACAGGAAGGTTAGGCTCCATAGAGAAAGGTTAAGGTTATGATGCGGGCAGATGATGGTTAGGGTTAGGGTTAGGCTTCGGGATGGCCATGGTGAGGGTAAGGGGAATATAAGGGTTAAACCATGGAGAGGGGTTAAGCTTAGGGTTAGAGGAGCTTCAGGCCCCAACCTAATATTTACCATGCTTAGACCTATGCAGTCCCCACTTGCCTTAAAATACAGTATATATGAATGTATAGTGTCTGTGTATGTGTATGTGTGTACATATTGTATATTCAGTGCTGATTTTATGGAAGGTTAGACACAGTACAACCACCTTTTCAGCTGCCAGACATTTCCTGGTGTAATGCCTCACACACAGTTAAATAAATCTTAGGAAATTATGACTATGACTGTTGAGAAGGACAATCAGACTGTGTGTGCAATGCACATACTGTATGATGCCTCTACATCGTGTCAGACATGCTGCATGTGAAATGCAATACCCATACAATGTTCCATTCTTTTTTTGTTTTTCATGTTTTTCTGTGTAAGAAATTGTCTGCGTATACATTGGACATTGTCTTTTTTCATAAAGATTAGGCCGTAATTAGGCAGATTGGGCTTGATCCAGTCCTACGCTGGCTGGCGGTAAAACGCCAGCCAGCAGCGTAAGATCGGCTTAAAAATGAGATTGGCTTAAAATCGTGGATCGGGCATCCGTAGCTTCAGTGTAGTAACGCTGGAGGGGGCGTCCCCCAGCGTTACTACGCTGAGGTTAGTGCAGGTAGACGGAGGGAGGGTAATGAGGCTGGGAGGGTGGCGTTATCGTACTAACGCCGCCGTCCCAGCGTATTTACACTCCCTTACACCGGCTTAAGTTAGGGTAGTCTTCAGTCGGCGTAAGGGAGTGTAATTACGCTGGAGCAGGAGGAGTGTCAGGGGGAGTCCCACGATGTAACGCTGCGCTACATCATAGGTCTGGATCAGGCCCATTGTCTCATTGGGCCACATTCAGGCTTAATAAAGTCTCCTGACTTCCATATGCTGATTGCGGAAGTTGGTGAATAGCTGGCTATGAGCATGCCAGATGTTCTGCAACAGATCTCCAGGCTTACTGAACAGAATTCTATAACACCTGGAGATCCCTCCGAAAAGGCGGCACATCCCCCCACACATGCCTAAACTCCATAAGGTGGGAAGGGGGAGCCTTTCAATTTTAGTGGTTCTGTGAAGATCAGCAGTTGTATGGACCACTGGTCCACACAGGTGACTTAAGGCTGCCTTTTGGTAGCATAAAAGTGTTAAAGTCTGCACAAGGGAGGGGAGTGACAGGGGAGTGAACTCCCCTCTTCTGTGTGGACTAACAGGTTGCATACATATTGCACCATAACTTAAGGACTCAACTACAAGAGGTGCTTTGATGCTGGGCAGGGGAGCTTAACCCAAATTAGCTATAATGTGAACCAAGCCTCCTATTCATGCACGCGATGACACTAACTATTGTGTAATGCTTGGTATGAAGTGTCAGACCTGTTTTTGTTCCTTGTATTTACAAAGTGGTCATTTTTTGTCCTGGCAGCACTTTTCCACATATATATGTGGTTGGTGGCTTACCATGTATTTGCAAATGTGTATAAGTAATGTGTTGCATTTTATTTTACAGATAGGATGGTATATTTGGTTACTGCCTGATGTCAGTGGACTGGATGACACTAACTATTGTGTAATGCTTGGTATGAAGTGTCAGACCTGTTTTTGTTCCTTGTATTTACAAAGTGGTCATTTTTTGTCCTGGCAGCACTTTTCCACATATATATGTGGTTGGTGGCTTACCATGTATTTGCAAATGTGTATAAGTAATGTGTTGAATTTTATTTTACAGATAGGATGGTATATTTGGTTACTGCCTAATGTCAGTGGACTGGATCCAGACTTAAGTAAGTGCTTGGAATTAGTTACTCCTGGGCCAAACCATGTTGATAGCAGGAGAGTCATATTTCATCTGTTACAAACAGTATTAGAGTTAAGAGATGATGTTTCCTATCCGAAGTCTAAATAACACTGTAATAGTAAAGCTGGTCAGTATCTGTGTGCAGTAAGCAATTCAAAGATATATCCCTGCATGCAAAGAATACAATTACCTTGACTCCCCCCTAAAATCAACATGGTTTAGCCCAGAAGTAACTAATTTCAAGCACTTACTTAAGTCTGGATCCAGCCCAGTGATGCTTTAGCGTTTTTCCTTTTGTTTTGTTTCTCTGTAGATTCCCCCTGCCTTTCATGCACTTGTTTATATAACCAAGAGACAAAATAATTTATCTTATAGTCCCCCTGGTGTCACAAAGATAGATAATCAATAAATTAAAAAAACAATAAATGAAGAACAATAAAATTATAATTATTTTATCTCTCAGCTGTGTATACCTCTGAATCAGATATGGCAATCTAATTCATGCAAACAGAGGTCGCAAAAAAAGTAAATAAAGGGCAGAGGGCGCGCTTCACAAGGTAACAAAATTGTAAAGAATTCTAAGATTGATGATGGTTTAAAAATGAATCACATTTATTAATGCACATACAAAAAATAAATAAAACAATCTAAAAGGTCACACTATCTTCTCATGTGAATCAAAACATGCCTCTAAACATACCGATAATTCATATAGTCATGCTTTTATATGTATGTCCCATTATAGGGAATCTACCAATAAGGGGGTATATCCAGAACTACGTGTGCCGTACGTTTATTCGCGGAGCGTATTTTTGTGCACGTAAGTTCGCTACACTCCCCTCGGCACACCCCTTACATGGACGTATTTTGTCAAGATACACTTCCCAAACCCTACCTTAACTTTTTCACACGTAACCGCTGTCATACGCACACGTACGTATGGGCTGAACGAATTTACGCAGCTAAGCACGCCCATACTGTACACTTTAAATACCACCCCCCGCCTACTTCACGTATTTCAGACGTATTTTGGAGTAACGTAAATTTGGCACGCCCACACGTAAGTATTTACGTGACACATACGTGAATGGCCCATACGTTCACAATTACGCTACGTGAATGTGCGTATTTTCTATGGTGCGCATGCGCATTGCATTCTAAACAGCGATTTTACGTCTCTGCCACGCGTAAATTCGCTTCGAAGCGTTGTTCTGGATCAGGCCCAAGATCTTAATTGGACATTGACCTATACTATCAGCATATGGAAGGTACAATAATAGCGTAAAAACGTGATGTTTATCGTTCCTTTTGATACTGGACCGGATTCAAACCTCTGCGCATATACACAATCTATATAACGAAAAGATACATAGATTACATTAAAAAAGTACTACGCATGAGCAGTATCAAATATCGGTAAACTCCGGATGTATATGCAATACGTCCAGAGGTGTGAATCTGGTCCACTGTCTCTATTCCTAGGCCAGATACAGTGTAAATTGGAAACACTTTAGGAGACTGTTCTCCCAGATAAGTCCTGGGCATTGGGATCAAGCACACAGAAATAATGTGTCTCCATAACTTTGAATCAAGAGGTAATTGGGGTCTTACCCATTAAATGATAGTGTCTTTTTGGCCAAGTCCTTACACTCCGTGCATCAAACGTTGTAAGGACAGTAGGCAATTTGTCGAGGCTTAAACGCTGGTATGGTGTACACTATTGCCACTGATCCTTAGGCACCTGGTGCATTCGGGTCTGTCTGGAGCAGAGGAACACCTTATCGTGTTAGCTTGTTGCTTAGATCAAAACAGTTGTAGTTGAAGATCAGAAGGCTTCAATTGATTTCAAAATGCTGTTTAAAAGTCAACAACCAGATTGGTATGTAGATAGTATGTAAGGTTTCAACATAGGATACAGTCACATAGTTTGTTGAATCTTGACGCATTTCATCACATCCGCTAGTGATTTCCTCGGAAAGGTACCTTCTGAGGAAATCACTAGTGGATGTGATGAAACAAGGTTTAAAAATTAAAAACTGACACACTAAAATGCTGTTTTCACTATATTTTTTATATTTTATTTTATTATTTATATTTTATAATGACTTGACACCATGTAAAAAGTTAGAAAATGTCTTGTTGGAAGTGAATAGCGAGAAACTATAAAGCATTTAAATACACTATATGGACAAAAGTATCAGGACGCTTGACCATTACACCAACAGGGACTATAATGACATTGTACTGCATTCACAGATAGGAATATGTTAGGTGCGTCCGGATCCAGCCCCACAACACACTTCCGTTTTTGGGAACCTAATGGCAATTAAGAGTGCCCTAGGCTACCCTATCTTCCTGTGCGTATTTTCCTTCTTAAGAAGGAAAAAACACATGGAGATCCTTTCCCCCCCCCTTTCTCCCCAGCACGTTTAAATCTCCCCCTCCACTCTTCTTAAAAATGTCCAGAATCTACTGTGGCACTTCTCTTCTTAATTAAATAACTACAAGCGATCTTTAATGACCGCCCGTAGTCAATCTACACAAATAAGTGGTACATAGATTGTGTAATTAACCTACTATGCATGTGGTTAGTAGGTTAATTTTTAAATCTCCGCACCTAAGAAGCCGGAGCTTCATAGGTGTGAATACGGCCCATTATATCCAAATACACATATATTAATATGTAATAGGTTCCCCTTTTGCAGCTATAACAGCTTCCACTCTTCTTAGAAGGCTTTCAACAAGATTTTGGATTGTTTCTGTAGGAATTTGTGTCCATTCATTCTGTAGAGCACTTATGAGGTCAGGCACTGATGTTGAACAAGAAGACCTGGCTCGCAATCACCATTCCAGTTCTTGACAAAGGTGCAAGAATGGGTCAGTCAAGTTCTTCCACATTAAAGTCATGAAACCATGTCTTTATAGTTCTTTCTTTGTGCAGTGGGGCACAGTCATGTTGGAATAGAAAATGGCCTTCTCCAAACTGTTGCCACAAAGTTGGAAGCATAGCATCGTTCAAAATGGCTTGGTATACTGAAGCATTAAGATTGCCCTTCAGTGGAGATAAGGGGCCTAGCCCAAACCAGCAGAATGTAGTGACTTTTACGCACCATTCGCCTTAGCAGTTGTTGACCCCTCTCTGTGATTTGTAGTCATCTGCTTCATGGCAGCATTACTGTTGTTCCTAAATGTTTCTGCTTTCTAATAATATCACTTACAGTTGACCTGGACTATGCAGCAGGGATGAAATTTCACAAACCACCTTAATGGAAAGGCGACTTCCTATCACAGTTACACGCTCAAAGTCACTGAGCAAAGTACTCAGTACCAAGGTGTGGCTAAATACTTTTGTCCATATAGTCATAGGCATATCTATAATGGATGCAGGGTGTGCAGTGCACATGGGCCCCTCAGACAGGGGGCCCTGTGGCATTAATCCTGCACCCAAGTCTTTGCATATCAGGGTTGGCAGGGGAAGGGGGGCCCATTTGGCATCTATTTCTTCCCTCTAAGATCTTCCGGAGGGAAGAAATAGATGCCGAATGAGCCGCCCTTTCCCTGCGGTTGGACAGAGCGGAGCTTAAAGCACAATTAGGCCCCGTCCTTTTGAAGTCTGCGATTTGGGACAGTCCTGTCTCAGAGTAAGATGTGTTGGTGGGGGGGGCATGTACAAATCCTGCACAAAAGCCCCCCTCACTTCTTAAAATGCCCCTGCATATAGTGTATACTATAGTGTGTACTATACTATAAACTATATATCTTTTACTTTAATGTGACACCAAAAAGAAACATTGCATTCTTACATGCTAAGTACTATTTTTTTTTTTTTCTACATAAAAAAATACAGTTTTATAAAAGAAACCTTTACATCTGAATTAATCAAATGTATAAAACACTTTACAGTGTCACAGTGTCTGTTTAAAATCTGATTTCCTGGAACTAAGATAATAGTTTATTTCTAAGCGACACACTACCCATTATTTTCCTTACACGATGTATCTCTGCTCTGCACATAGTCCATAAGCATTTGCAGTATCTGTCTCTCCAGTGTTTGAGCTACAGTCTGTTTGTATGTAAATGCCTGCAGTGATAGAGGCATTGCTGTCATCAGGGGACTGTGCCGTGGAATGCTGGCAGAAGATTTCACAGAACAACACTCATAAGGAATATAGTGTGGAGGAGGGTTAGCACCTCAAAAAAAATGTAAATTCTATAGTCAAAGAAACAAAAGCTGTACTATACAAGGTATTGTTAGGCACAGTGGTGTTATAAGGGATTTTAAAATGAAAGTCACACAGAAGAAGCCTTTAAAAAGAAACTCATTGAATGTGAAATCCCTGACTCTGCATACATCTAATCTCTGAGCTACTGCTGACATTGATTTAACAAAAGGAAATAACGGTACGTTGCTGCTATAAATGATCTATTTTCCTTAATAAAATGGTGACACTAATAAATAGGCACAATTCCCTTTCATTGTATTAATTTAATAGTGAAAATTCAGTCATTAATCTCACTCAGATTACTGAAGCAGGTAATCTGTAACTTGCAAACTCATGTTGGAATATTTTTTCCCTGATGATTGGTGCTGAGAAATGCAGTTCTGCACACCTGCAGGAGTTGAGGCATGTGACACGAACACACAAAATGGTGATTGCTCAAATCAATTTTCAGGATACCCATCAGGTGCTTGTTTGGCAGCTGCTTCTGTTGTGTAGAAGCTACTTTGGGGGTAGAAGAGGTGCCTCTAGGTGAGCTAGCTCACCGTCGCCAACTTTTGCAAATGAATAGCACTATCAAGGCACTGCATCAAAAGGAAGAAGACCGAGCGCCGTATAGGCGTGAGGGACCAAAAATATCCTATTGAGCCTCGCCCCACATTGGTCAACATATAGTTAATATTTTTGCTAGAACATAAGCACAGGGTAGGTGACGATTAGCTGGGGATGTTAGAATGGGATACCTCTCTTTTGAAATGAGTTTCCCTCTCTCCCATATGTGATAGGATGTATATTATTAACATGTCAAATTTTCTTTTCAGACAGGTTGTTGGTAGAGGAGGTGGTGTCACCATAGAACTTTGACACAAAAAACTTGTTGGGAGAAATATCTGCTAACAGAGGTGCCCCCTTTTACTGAATGCTTGGTCGACCTGTCCTGTGACGGATGAGCTGTGCAATTTGAAGAGTTGGAGCCGGGTGAACTGGTTGGGTGGTGGAAGCACCTTCATCATTGACCAATGTTGTCACTTTAAGATTCCTGAGGTGACACCCCACCTGCAATGCCATCTGTCTCTACCCTAAATTATATCTAATTCAAATTAATAACACGAACACACAAAATGGTGATTGCTCAAATCAATTTTCAGGATACCCATCAGGTGCTTGTTTGGCAGCTGCTTCTGTTGTGTAGAAGCTACTTTGGGGGTAGAAGAGGTGCCTCTAGGTGAGCTAGCTCACCGTCGCCAACTTTTGCAAATGAATGGCACTATCAAGGCACTGCATCAAAAGGAAGAAGACCGAGCGCCGTATAGGCGTGATGGACCAAAAATATCCTATTGAGCCTCACCCCACATTGGTCAACATATAGTTAATATTTTTGCTAGAACATAAGCACAGGGTAGGTGGGGATTAGCTGGGGCTGTTAGAATGGGGTCCCTCTCTATTGAAATTAGTTTCCCTCTCTCCCATATGTGATAGGAAGTATATTATTAACATGTCAAATTCTCTTTTCAGACAGGGCATAGGTTGTTGGTAGAGGGGGTGGTGTCACCATAGAACTTTGACACAGAAAACTTGTTGGGAGAAATATCTGTTAACAGAGGTGCCCTCTTTTACTGAATGCTTGGTCGACCTGTCCTGTGACGGGGTCCTGGTCTGCCTCCTCCGACAAGATGAGCTGTGCAATTTGAAGAGTTGGAGCAGGGTGAACTGGTTGGGTGGTGGAAGCACCTTCATCATTGACCAATGTTGTCGCTTTAAGATTCCTGAGGTGAAATCCCACCTGCAATGCCATCTGTCTCTACCCCAAATTTTATAGCCAATTAAATTTTATCTAATTCAAATTAATACACCTATGTCCCTTTTTTAAACCCATTTCATTTGTCTGTGTTTTTATTTCAGTTTGAATGTTGAATGATGTGGGGGAAAAAAAGGTTTCAATCGTTGATCATCACCAAAGAGCTGTATCCTGTGATTAGTTCCACCTATGATGGTGTCTAATGCTGCCAGGAAAACTATTTATGAATGTTCTCAATTTATTTGGCAGCATCAGAGATCCACTGACTTCTTCATCTTTATAGAAAAGATAGGTGACATTGCAGCAGATTAACAAGAGACCATTATTGAAGTCATCTTGTCTTAGATAACTGCCAATCTTTAATTATTTCCTAGCTACCGTGAAGATGGTAATCTCCATAGGCCTCACTGCAGGAAAAAATTACAACATTTCCAAATTCTGTCATCATACAATAATGACTCTTGGATTTAAATTAGCATCAGGGAGATTGCCAAACACTGCAGGGGTTCAGAGAGATCATCCACTCTTCAGGGAAGTCTCTATGATGTTATTGTTGGCAACTATGACTAGCTCTCAGTTTAAAAACACTTGATATATACCCGCCTACTTTGTCAGCAATTTGTATAGGTTACAGTGGTGTTGATGTTGAATATACTTACCAAAGAATGCCTTCATTGCTGTTCACATTTTTTGTCTGCTAATAATTTATGGGCACGTCATTGGAAGGTTTAAAATTGTAATTGTTTTCTTTTTTGCATGAGTTTTGGCATACATTTAAAATTTAGGTCTCATAGTGTATTGTGTGCAGCGGTTTTAGAAGGTTTTCATATATTTTCATGTAAAGACAGTGATATATAAATTAGAGATTTGCAGACTCAACTGTGAAATATTGTGGTTCTTGTATTGGTTTTTTTTTTTGTTTTTTTAAACGGGTGAGGACAATGCAAACAGGTAATTTATGCTGGTACCAGTTCCCAGAAATAGCCAAAATCTATTATCACAACATGTAGTGGGGGGGTTAGACTTCATGACTATCCACCAAACTTATAAGTTAGTCAAAAGAATACATTATGTTTTTGCAGATTAGTTAAGGTCCTGTGTTCACACTTCAGATCTCCATCTGAATTAAATTACACAACAGAAATTTCTAGTTTAAGTTTTGTATTTGCTGATTTTAAATCAAAGGAATAGTCATGCCAGACACGTTGCCCCTTAGCCAGAAGTTTTGGACTCTGTATGTATACACTGTAATGTGTACTGGAAATTGTAGTTATAATAGGTTAAAGCAATTCAGTCACAATGTCAAAGCAATAAAAATAGTGTGGGAATGAATTTAGCCACAAAAAATATATATATTGGTCAGGCCGGGTTAGGGTAATGTAATGGGAGGGATTTGTGAAGTTTTTCCCATTTTCAGGTTCACTCCCTTTATAAATAGATACCTTAAATAATTATAGAATTATTCTTGTCAAATTTGTGAATGTGGTGCACCTTTGTAATGCTAATGTATTTATCCCTCCTTGTGTCATTGTTACTGCCTGCCTCAGGTCAATAGAATCTCCATTACTGGATTGTACTGTGCGGTTATCTACCCAGACACTGAGTGATTTTGTTTTGTTTACCTAGCACGCTGTGTCCTTTTTATAATTTATTGCAACTGCAGTGGATGATGTGTAGTTGAAACAATCATACAATGGTCTGGAATGTGTGATGAGGGCTTTATGTAATGCAGTCTGTGAAATGCAGATGCAGTACGGTAGAAACATTATGAGTGGCAATGGGGCATTTCAAATTACAATACGCCATTGACCATTTATCAGTCAGGTAGGGAGGGGCTCTGCCACCATTTCCCATTTTGTCTAAATTTGACTCTGATCATTACTTATCTTGTTTTCTTTCTAGCACGCTTAAATCAATGAAAGCAAATGTTTATCGGTTGCTATGGCTTTGGAGCAGATGCTCAGTTCTGCAACTAAAGATTATACACACTAGAGTCTCATGAGGGGATAAGTCCTTCATAATCTTTTCTGCTCTACACTATCTAAATGTGTTTTTTTTTGTTTTTTTGTTTTGTTTTCTCATTTTTTACATGCTTTCCAGTGCAAAGGACTGGGTCGAACAAAGCCCAGCAGTTCCTGACTGGAAAAGATCTACTTCTAAAAACCAAATATTCTATAAGCCCTCAGGAACAAGCATAGTCCTAGTATCAAACTCTGTAAACCCTTTAAACTATAGAACTAGTTATTCAACATGTCAATGACCGCTGACCTAACAATATATTCAAAGGAATTGTGAAAGTTCAGTTTAATGAAAAGGAGATCTAGGTAACACATCTCTCCAGTAAACCCATGCAGAATACATCAGGGACCAGTGGCTTTAGTGTCCATTACTCATTTGCTCCTGTTCTGTCAAGCTCCTTCTCCTGATTTTTTCCAAAGTCTGCTGCTATAAACAATCTATAGAAAAGCATCTGCACCTTTAACCAATCAGCCTCCTATAGAATTAGGCATGCAGCTGTTCATTAGCGACATCATTACAGGCCTAATCAGGCACTTTTATAAGCGTGACTAACAGCAGACATGACCATATTCAATTATCAAGTTTTCCAAATTTTAACCATATGCTTTTTATTGGAACCATCAATATTAACAAACATACTCTGTTATAAACATTCTGGGCTCTATTAAAACAATGTTAAATGTTGCATGTAGAGAAGAGAGGGGGGTATTATAGCAGCTTTCATATATATATATATCTATATCAAGGAGTAAAACCGGGTGCCAGAGGGTGAAAACTTTAAAAGAAAGAGATATAATGGAACACAATGGCATGCATATACACTGTAGAGTGGTAGTATAAGAGGAAATGATAACGGTAGCTGATTAGTGGAATAGCTTCCCATCTGAGACTAACACAGAGGAACATGAATGGGATAAATATAAGTATATCCTTTAACTAAACAGAGGGTCACAGCTGAGAGCATAATTTTCCTTGTACCATTTCAGATTGCATTTGAAGAGTGAAAATATACATTCTGGAATGAGTACTGTGCCTAATGGGGCATTTTCGACAAGGAACCCATTCTGGTTAGGGTCAGGCTGCGGGACAGGAAGTGTTAGGGCTGTGGAGGGAGGAGGGTTAAGGGGTTAGGGCTAGGGCTAAAAAACATTCCTGTTACTATTAAACTGTTCAGAAGCCATGCAAGCACAGGAGCCATCTTTTCTGAGGACAGATAGATAAAAAATGAAGGCAGCCGAAACCTAACTGTCACAAAGTAATTTACATACCACATTTCTAGGGCACTGGGTTCTAAATGTTTTATGTTCAAGGCACCGTTAGGCCCCAATTCAGTTAAGCGTGATGTACGATATATGTCACATTACAAGGTACTTACCGCATGAGAGGCCACCTGTCGCTGGCACTATCCAACCTTGCCCGCTCCAGGAGGTGCAACTCTCAGTAGTGGCAGCCTTAAGTTCTGTGTCCAGGTCATTGGTGGTGCAGTGCAGAGCAGAATCTGGCGCCAGCTTCGGCGCTTTCCGGTGCATGTTGCTTCGTTCACCTGAACGAGTCCAGTGCTTGAAATCGTATGACCAAGCTATCCAATCCTGGTCATAGGCACTCTATTTAAACCTGCAGCACAGTGTAACCTGTGCCAGAACAACTTCTTCACTCAAGGTGCCTGGTTGATCCCTGTAGAGCGCTGCAGCATTCATTATTAAGCCTCTCCAGTCAAGTCTGTCAAGTCCAGGTCCTGTCCTGGTCAAGTCCAGTCCAGTCAAGTCTGTCATGTCCAGGTCCTGTCCTGGTCAAGTCCAGTCAAGTCTGTCAAATCCAGGTCCTCTCCTGGTCAAGTTCAGTCCAGTCACATTTATCAAGTCCTGATCCAGTCCTGGTCAAGTCCAGCCAAGTCACGCTTATCGAGTTCAATTCCAGTCCCGGCACAGTTCAGGTTGTCAAGTCTGTTTAGTTACAGTCCTGGCGGAGTCCAGGTTAAGTCAAGCTTGTTCAGTTCCAGTCCTTATCCAGTCCAGATCAAGACAAGCCAAGTCTGTTTAGTTCCAGTCCTGGTCCAGTCCAGGCCAAGTAAAGCCAAGTCAGTCCAGTCCTAGTCAAGCAAAGTCAGTCCAGTCCTAGTCCTGGTCCAGGTCAAGGCAGCCTAGTCCAGTCTAAAAATATTTACCCATTGTAGCTACCCCTACTAGCTCATGAGCAAGTCCTATATTAAGCCTTCTAGTTTCATTTACACTGCTGAAACACTATCACGTCCCCGGGAACCTAAAGCGGATACTCAAACCCATTAGTTTGTGATGATTTGGGTGCATTATTAGGTAATTGGCATATAGAAAGGAAGCAATGTTAACATCGCACCATTCTATTGCAATAGATTACACTAACATTGCGCCCAAACCATACATCTCTATTCAATTGCTGAACATTGCGGTGTTGTTGTAAAACTCACTGTGATGTTGAACCCAAAATCGTGCTTTTTAATTTGCACCTTGTAAAATTCAAAACTAATCATCTCTAAGGACTTGAATTACAATTCCAAATTTTTCGGACATTTTTTGCATTTCAAACTAACTGAGCCATGCTTGAAAAACTGTTCTAATTATTTAAATACATTATCATTTTTTCCAGACTTAAAAGAATGACACTTGAGACAAAATGACTGTGTTAAGTTAGCAAGTGAATATTCCCTTTAAATCAAATTACACTATAGATATTCCCTCTTACTACATACTTACTACATTATTTCCGTATGTCCACAAATTTTTTGCTTGATTTGGAAAACTTAGGGTAGACCCTGGCTGTTGGCATTCCCTCTGTGGGAGTAGAAGTGGTTTGGACAGGTCCTAAATACTTTCCATGAAAGTAAGTACATGTAATAAAAGTCAATATATTCAATGTAAATAATTATGGGGTCATTTGCCTGGTCTAAATTGAAGCATTGTCAAAAGATTTTGTTGATAAAGACAAAAAGTTGCACCTAATGGTCAATGTACACCCTGCAAAAATATAAAAAACTATTTGTTATTTTATTGAACAGTTTTTCTTTTCAACAACAATTTTAAACTCATGCAACCCCCCTCCCAACAAACACCATTCTTACACATGCCATAACTCATAAATTCCTCCTATGTAATTTTAAGCTAGAGGGGCAATACATTTTTATTATAGCTTGAAGTGGAACACAAAAATGCTGATGGCAAATAGGTATTATTAATGCATAGCATGTCATATCATATAGACGATTGATGTACTTTAAAACATAAAAGACAACAGCAGTTTATAACAAGATATGAATCATACCACAAGGAAATGGTGTTATAATGAAGGCATGGTCATGAGATATTACTGAGATACTAAACAGAAAAATTTTTTAACACATGAATAATTATAATATGACAGTATATCACACATTCTCTTGTCATTAATAGTGAATCAATTTAATATTTAGAAATTATTTCAATTCATGATCTAGACGGGAAATAATTTTCTATGCATAATACAGGGAAGATATCAAAAATATAGCCCACAATCTAGTAAACGGATATGGTTATTGGGCCATATGCAGAGCTCTATACACAATCTACGTTGCAACAAGTAACGTAGATGTTGCTACAAAATTACTGCGCATGCGCAGAAGTTCATATCGGAAATCATATCGGGTGCAATGCACCCGGAGCTCTGCATACGGCCCATTATCTTTATATGGTGGTTCTATATCACATCCTTTTCAACTTCTAATATTTTTTTATATCGGTTTACTGTATATTTAATATGTAATATTTTCTAATACGTAAATTTAGCAGCATTCTCTACTGCAAAGGAAACATATAATAAAATCTTTGTGATGTGTTTATATCAGTGAGGGTCAGGGGGGCTTGGAATGCCAGTGGCAGTCCTGGTGCATAAGAAGGGATCATTCATATCAGGGTCAGTCATAGGTGCTTGAGAGGGGTGTGGGCCCCCGGAAAGAACGGCCCTATTTCGACAGGGCTGTTTTCTCTCAGCCAGTTTCGAACTGAGTGGGATTTTGATTGCTTATGTCTTGATGAGGCATTGCAATCAATCCACAGAGCACTGAACGTGGTGCTCCAAAGGGTAAGGCTTTTAACTACCAAACCCTAACCCCTAATTCTAACCCTAACCCTCCCCTTCCATTACCCTAACCCTAACCCTCCCTTCCCCGCAGCCTGACCCTAACCCTCCCTTCCCTGCAGCCTGAAAACAGACCTTATATATATACCATTATCCCCTGTGGTCCGAGTTATAAAGTAGCGGCTGCAGCATTTCCGAAAAGGTATGGGTGAGTATACCGATCAGCATACTCATCCATTCTGAATAAAATTGTAAAATAGAGGGGTATTTGAAATAGGGACATCTGAAAAGGAACTTTCAGATGTCCCTATTTCGGAATCCTTCATTCTATGCGGGAACTGCAACCGGTTTGAGAGTCACAGTTTTCCAAATGCAAATAAAGAAATAAGCAGAGAATAAGCAATAAATGTTATTTACTACACGCGATGACATTCACAAACAGCAACTGTTTTTACATTTTTTAATTGCTAATTGCTAAATAATAAGCGGCCATATCATCAGCTGTGTATCCAACCTCAATGAAACAACAATGCTAAGCACCTTATTCTCAAATGCCTGTTTGCCAGAAGCTTTCAGTCTTATGTGGAGCATCCAACCACACAATGTTCTTTATCTCTTTACCCTCACACATTAACATTAAAGACTATTATCTTATGAACATACTTAAAAACTTACTAAACTCTACAAGTCTGACATACAATTCTACAGGTGAGACCTGTATTTCACCATTGAAACATTTCTAAATTGGCCATCCCACTAGCCTAGAACATTGCTCAATCAAATCCTTCTGGATTCAGATCTGGAGCTTCGTCATAAACTTCCTGTGGGAAAAATGGATGGTTTTTGGTGTGCTCCCACTTCTCTTAGCAGTCCTAGCTGTGGCAGAAAAAGTATTCCCCAGGTTGCTTTCCAGAACATGCCCCATTTTAGAGGGAAACTCTTGACCTGATTCAGAGATAAGTGAGGAAAGTTACTTCTGGGCAAAACCATGTTGATTTCAGGGGAAGTCAAGTTAATTCTATTCCTTGCATGCAGGGATATTTCTTTGCTTTTGCTTACTGCACACAAATACTGATCAGTTTTACTTTTACACTGCTAATTAGACTTGGGCTGGGAAAACGCCACTTCTCAACTCTAATACATTTAGATGAAATATAACTCCCCTGCAATCAACATGGTTTAACCTAGGAGTAACTTTCCTCTCTTATTTTCACTCTCTGAATCGGGTCCTCTACCACTTATTCTGCATGGACAGACTAGAGGCCACACTACAATAAGAAACACAAGTGTATTATTCATTCTTAATACGTTAAAGCTTCTTTGATATTATTTCAGTTAATAATAATAATAAACAGATTTGAACTTGCTTTCTATCACCATATGATGTGAGACTCACCTCCACATACAGGATCCCAGATTGATTGGTAGATCCTGACTGATATCTAATGTAATGGAGCAAAATACACCCAACCTGATCACATAACCTGGAGTCTACAATACCCCAATTGAATTAACTTAATTTTTGTTACATGGTGATAATATAATGATTGCACTGTATTTACAGAGTCATTTGTACAATGTATTTACCTTTAATATATGCTTCAATAAAATAGCCTGACATTAAGGCTCATCACACATATGTATAGTTTTATTGATTGGCTAATATGTGAGTACATTAAATTCACAATCAAGACCCGCCAAACTGTACCGGACAGGTGAGTATTACAGGGGATTCTATGGGGAATCTAAGGGTAGGACGGTGTTAGGGTTAAGCTGCAGGGAGAGGAGTCTTAGGGTCAGGCTGCAGGGAAGGGATTCTTAGGCTTAGGTTGTGGGGAAGGGAGTCTTAGGGTCAGGCTGCCGGTAAGGGAGTCTTAGGGTCAGGGTTTGGGGAGGAGAGGATAAGGGTTAGGGTAATGGAAGGGGAGGATTATGGTAAGGATTAGGATAAGGGTTAGGGATAGATAAATACTTACCATTTTCCACTGCATCTTCATCTTGGGGATACAGTAACAATAAAACCGGTTCTTACCGCAGACCCACACCCATTTAAATACCCCTTTATAAATTTTATTAAAGAATCTGGTCTGTACAAATCATTAGGTAATGGCTAAACATCTAGAATATGCGGGCAACATTAATTGAATTGGAAGAAGAGAAAAACCTGGTAGTTAAATTCACTGTATATTGTATTGTTGGAAGATCCTAAATAATACCATAGAGTTTGTAATTAAAGTTGTCACAACAATCCTTTTTTCAAAATGTCCTGGTGCTTCACATCATCCATTTCCTTCAGTGAGACATTACAAAAGGTAAATAATCAAAAGAACTCACATTGAATTTGTCACGATCTCATCTGAGGCATTGAATGTTATTCCTCCTTATAACCTTGGGAAAAGAACTAAGTGGTCATTCTTTAAAAAGGATTTCACTAGAGGAATTGTGTCAGTACATTTTCTAATGAAATTCCCATAATCAATAGATTGCTCTTTCACTCTGTTATCAGAATTGTCAATGCTGGTAATTAAATCAGATATCTTACATCAAGCATAGAGCATATGAACAAAATAGTTTTTTTTTGTGCAGTATGCAGAAAAATAAAATATGTGTTTCCACATCCCAGCTTTTATAATACAATTAATCTATGGTTAAATAAATAAGTAATTTTGCTGATAATTTAAATTGAAACTTCAAAATAATAGTTTCTATACTGTAGTATATATATATTGATCGAAATAGAAATTTAGAAGTGGCTGTGTGCCCAGCCTTATTGTACCTTCCTTCTGTGTGTCCAACAAGCCTTATTGTCTCTTCCTTCTTTGTGGTCAGTCAGTCTTATTGCCCCACTCTTCCGGCTCCCTCCTCCGCAGCGTGCGCTCTGTAGTCTAATGACACTCGTGCGACCTTAGGTCACGCTTGGGTCCTGTGATCAGAGCTGCGGCTGTGCACAGCACAGCCAGCTCTGTTAAACGCTCCCGGCAGCAGTGAGAAGAGAGTAGGTATGGCATACGGCGGTATGGCATACCATCACTTCTGTGATCAGAGCTGTTGCTGTGCACAGCACAGCCAGCTCTGTTAAATGCTCCCGGCAGCATTGAGAAGAAAGTAGGTATGGCATACGGCGGTATGGCATACCATCACTTCTGTGAGCCGGTACTGAGTAAAAATACAGGCGCTCATAGAATCTTAAAAGATGTATTCTTACTCAGAGTGGGCTCACAGAAGTGGCGGTATGCCATACCGCCGTATACCAGCCCACTTCGAGCAATGTATTACATGCTCAGCTTGTAACTGGTCGTGTGGTTCCGACACCTTTTTTCTTACAAAATATATACTCCATAGTGCAATAAATTTATTACAATCAAGTAAAAAGCATCCAGACAGTGGTTAAAAGTAAGTAATGGCTGTGTACCAGACAGTTTGAACTGCTGATTAGGCAAGTTCAAATATGCATATGAGAGATTTACCGCTCTCACCGGTAACCACGCGTCATACCAGCTTTCCAGCGTCTAGGCGGGTAGGCGGAGATGATTCTTCGACACGTGGGTAAGTATACAAATGGAAGGGCAAACCAAAGGACGTATTGTCCATCCCTATGCGTTTCGTCTTACACAGACTTCGTCAGGGGGTGTGGTTAGACTAGAACATTTAACCCTTATTTATACTTCTAATTGATGGTACGTCACCAATAGGAGATTTATACATAATATAAAAACATAAATAATTTCCGTTTAGCAACAGTTCAACAGGAATGGGTATCTTAAAAGAACAATTTAAAAATAACACAATAAAAAATATTTTGTTTTTACAAATTATTTTGCAAGTACATTTAGACAATCGGATATACAACAACCGCATGTACCGATTTAGTATTAGCTTACACATAATAAGAGCAACATAGGAAACAAGAAAGGATCTCTAATTTAAATAAAATAATATATTACAAACAACAATGAAGTGCCAATAGGCACTATTTATAGGCATAAATAATTTAAACAATTCTCCGGGCTTGGCAAGGAAAAATGGGAGATCTACAAACATTTAAAGGGGTTGTTGAAACAGTCCGAACTCCCCTCAGCTATTTTGAACAATAATTGCAGAGTGGTGGACAGATGTCGGAAACTATCACATACTTTGAGCCTAACTAGACTATTAACAAGTTTCCAAGGGAAACTACAGGGAGTACAACATTTATTAAAGGAAGGGGGCTAATTCAAACCCTTTATTCAACCCTGCTGAATTCAATGTATTTAGTGTAGCTATCCAGTACCCTTCTCTTTGTGACAGCTTCTTTAACCTGTCACCACCCCTTACATCCACCGGTATATGCTCAATTGCACAAATTGAAAACCCATCAATATTACTATTATGGGCTAATTTAAAGTGATGAGAAACACTATGCTGGGTATTAATGTTTAAGATGTTTCGGTAATGCTCTAAAGCACGTATTTTCAGAGCTCACTTCGTTTTCCCAACATAGGATTTCCCACACTTACACTGAATTAAGTAGACTACAAACGTAGAATTACAATTAGTGTAGCTATTAATTTTATACCGTTTTGTACCAGATGAGTTACAAAATGTTTTCTACTTCAAGATGTATCTACAGATCTTACAATTCCCACATTGAAAACGACCTTTCCCCGACACGGACATCCCCTCCCGAAAACTGGCTTCTCACATCTTGTCTGCAGCCAAGAGTCTTATTGCTAAAGCCTGGAAACAGCCGGCCCCCCCCTCTTTGCACGCCCTGACCTCGTATGTTTGGTTTGTCGCAGGCATGGAAAGGATGACGGCCTACCTGAGAGGCACAGAGGAAGCTTATTACAGAGTGTGGACCCCGTGGTTCAGTTTACAATCTTCCACCCAGCCCCCTTGGTGGATAAATTTGCAATCTACCTAACCATGAGAATTTTTCTCCATCCACCCTTAACCGTGGATCTCCAATAATTAACCCGTACTCATCTTTAGCAGCTTAGTGATCTCCCCCCCCCTCCCTTCCTTTTTTCCCCTGGTTACAACTATAATTGCTGATTGTTGTTCTGCTATTCATCATGCTGTAAAAAATGTAAAGATACTATAGCAGCTTTCGTATGTTTACCGCTGATGTTCCTTTCTGTAATTGCTGCCTTAATAAAAGAAAGTTAAAGAAAACAACCTTTGGGTTTGGGTAACAATGGATCTTTTTTCGGACTAGGAGGCAAGAGGCTAGGGGCCAATATAGATTTTAGATTTCTCACTTTTTTAAATTTTAATTGAGGTCTAGAGGGAAGATAAAGAGCTAGGATCGGATCCAACTTCAATACCGGCCAGTGTTTAGTTAGAATATTCCTAATTTCTCCACTGGAGGAGTTAAAGTCCACTAACATAGGACAGTCCACAATAGCGGTCTTGTCCTTAGTATTTTTAGTTTTGACCTTATATTTTAGTAAGGAACTTCTATCCAGGATCCTAACTCTTACAAGGCAGGATTCAATCAGAGGTTTAGGATAATGGCGTTCCAAGAACCTCTGTCTGTAAACTTCGGCCTGTACCTCAAACTGCTCCATACTCGAACAATTCCTGTGTAAACGCAGGAATTGCGAGTATGGGATGTTATCCCTCCACTTCTTAAGGTGACAGCTACCATATTCCAGGAAGCTGTTGCTGTCAACCTCTTTGAAGTGGGCACAAGATGAAAGTTGGGACCCTCCATTCACTGGTGCAGTAAGGTGGAGATCTTGTTGAGAGCCTGAATACGAATAACTGCAGGCTTAGATTTACGTCCAAATATGGCGGCTCACAGTTGGGGTTTTTAGATCTCCACCTTACTGCACCAGTGAATGGAGGGTCCCAAGTTTCATCTTTTACCCACTTCAAAGAGGTTGACAGCAACAGCTACCTGGAATATGGTAGCTGTCACCTCAAGAAGTGGAGGGATAACATCCCATACTCGCAATTCCTATTGGCACTTCATTGTGGTTTGTAATATATTATTTTATTTAAATTAGAGATCCTTTCTTGTTTCCTATGTTGCTTTTATTATGTGTAAGCTAATACTAAATCGGTACATGCAGTTGTTGTATATCCGACTGTCTAAATGTACTTGCAAAATAATTTGTAAAAACAAAATATTTTTTATTGTGTTATTTTTAAATTGTTCTTTTAAGATACCCATTCCTGTTGAACTGATGTTAAACGGAAATTATTTATGTTTTTATATTATGTATAAATCTCTTATTGGTGACGTACCATCAATTAGAAGTATAAATAAGGGTTAAGTGTTCTAGTCTAACCACACCCCCTGACAAAGTCTGTGTAAGACGAAACACGTAGAGGAATCATCTCCGCCTACTCACCTAGACACTGCCTAGACGCTGGAAAGCTGGAACGACGCATGGTTACCGGTGAGAGCGGTAAATCTCTCATACGCATATTTGAACTGCCTAATCAGCAGCTCAAACTGTCTGGTATGCAGCCATTACTTACTTTTAACCACTGTAGGGATGCTTTTTACTTCTTTGTGATTCTCTTTTTGACATACCAGTGAGCCCATTTGAGGATTGGGCTAATTAGAAGGAGCTGCGGTTATGCCTGGTGCACATTCTAGTGTATTTACCAATTAACGTTTTGGATTTCGTTTAACACGGACAAAAAACTTTTATTGAGACATTGCAGCTACTGAAATTGAGCACACCATCTATGCTACATTATATATATATACTGGGGGTGGTAGATTTAGAGGAAATGTGCAGGAAAATTACTTCACTAAAAGGGTGGTTAATAAGTGGAATAACCTCCCATCTTAGGTGGTTGAGGATGACACAGTATAACAGTTTAAACATGTTTGGGATAATGTAAGGATAAGCTAAATCTCAAACTTGATGGTTAAATAGGGTTTAATTATTGTTTTAAATAAACAACTGGGCAGAATGGATGGGCCATGTGACTCATGCCTGCCATCACTTTCTATGTTTCTATTATCTAAGTAGCTTGTCCAATAAACAGTTAACAAGAAAAAAAAACATCAGAAGCTAAGAAAAAACTGTTCAATTATGTTCAATTTATTATATAGAAGAAGAAAATGAAGATATATTACTCACCCTTTGATGTTTTCGTTATTCATATACTTCTATAAAAAAAAAAAGTGGAAGCTTACTGCATTTATTTATTAACTGAAAGATAAAAATATGTTGTTCTGTTCGTGATCAGTAAATGTTTCACGTATTTAAAAAGTATTTTGACGTAATATTGTCAAAGGTGACTTGTAATACAGGTTTTTATGCAATGATAATGTTACATGTTTGTTAAGCTTTTTTTTTCTTCTTAAAGGTGAATTTAACAGAAATGTGCTCCACTCCAACATATCCAACATATGGCATCACTATACTTATTAATCTACATGAATTTGGCAGGATTGTTTGTTGGGGCCTGCCAAATTTCTACAAATCCCTTAGGGGACCTGCAGTGATCTTAGCAACTTAAAGAATGATTAAGTGGTTAAACACAGATTTCTCAGAGGTGAGTGAAAGGGATTAGGATGTAGGAACAATAAGAATAGAAGTAAAGGAAAGGAAAGTTCCCTATATCAGCATCACTCACCTCTCTTACTGGGATTGATAATCCTGGCAGAAAAGGGAGGCTGTTATTTTGGGAGGTTTGCTGGCTCTGCACAAAATATCAGGAGCAGGGGCATTTTAAGAAGTGAGGGGGCCCTTGTGCAGAATTTGTACATGCCCCCCCCCCCCACCCTGAGACAGAACTGCCCCAATTTGCGTACCTCAAAAGGGGCAGTACCTTACTGTGTCTAAGCCCCACCCCTTTTTCAAACCATGAATCCGGATAGCCCCACCGCAGGGGAAGGGGGGGGGGGGGGTCTCGGCATCTATTTATACCCTCTGGAAGATCTTAAAGGTGAAAGAAATAGATGCGGAATGGTCCCTCTTCCCCTGCCAACCCTGGGTGCAGGATGAATTCCACAGGGCCCCCTGTTCTGAGGAGCCCATGTGAACTGCACACCCTGCACCCATTATAGATACGCCTATGATCAGGAGATAGCGCCCAATATTTTTTTGCATGTCTAGAAATCAAATAAAACCAGAGCGTTACTGAATGTATTATTTAGCATTTGTAAAATACATCCTCATCACTCACTACAGCAATTACTGGGGCTGATCACCCAATAATTGCTCTTTTACTTACTGCTTGCTTTGTGAAAGTATTCCCCTTTCTCCTTTTCAAAAAATTATTGACATTATATTGACACTTTATTTTGTAATTAACCAGCTTTAATTTTTTGGGGGTTATTTAAACCCCTTTCACATCACCACTAAAAACAACTTTCACATAGCCAAAAACCCAGGTCTCAGCAAAAATCTGGTTATTAGGTGGTGATGTGAAACGTCCCATATTGACCTGGAATTCGGGAAAAAAGAAGTGTTTCCCGGGTCTCATCCAGGAATGGTGTCAGTGTGAAAGGTCCCGTGTTAAAGGTCCCGTGTTGTTTCTCTACACGGGCCTTTCACAAATACACCTGATTGGAGGGATTATGGCTCTGGAGAATGATGACATTAAATGCTGTCCCAGCATTTACAGACATCATGGTGCACTGATGAGATGATTAGGTGAGAGAGCTCCTGGCCATAAAAGGAGAGGAGGAAATAGAGGCCCAGATATCTGGAACAGTGAAAGATGCACATATTTATTATAATATTGCAAAAATGCTTGAGCAAAGAGGGCATAAAAAGTCAGCAATAAGTGGTCAACAAACTAAAGGCACTGAGAAAACAATTTTCTAAAGTCCATGCCAGTCATAAGGAAAGTGATGCAGGGCATATAAATTGACCATTATACAATCTGTTTATAGATTTCTAATCCTCGGATACATAAAAGGAACAGGCACAGCCTCGTGTAATACGGTTTCTTACTCACACTTTTTTCCTCTTGTTTTCATAGCATGAACAGTAATCTTTTTTCTTTTTTCTTCCACAGTTTTCTCCATTTTTCAATCCTCAGAAGTGTGTACCATGCAAAACAAAAAGTGCCAGCAGCCTCCGTTGTGTAATAGTGCACCTTAAAACCGTTCACTTACACCTTTTGCTGCACTCATCTTCTTTCTCTCTTGTACAGAATGTAAAATAAAACAAATATCCTGTTCATCAAGGTCTCCAAACTTCCAATAAAAATTCCTTCTTTTAAACAATGTTTCTTTATTATTTATTATAACAATTATTCTCCAATATATATAAAATATATTGACACAATATATAAAAAAAACAACAAGTCCTCAATATAAAAATCATTTCTTCCTAAAATCAGTTGCAGTCCCATTATGTGATCTTCCCCCTAAAAGGGAGAGGGGTCACCCTCCGTTTCCTACTGACCTCACTCTAAGCCCTGTTTTCAGAGATGGTAATGCTCCTCAGCTGCTGATTTGGAGGCGTAAAGGGCTCATTGCCTCTACAAATGGTGGAGAGAGAAAAAAGGGATATGTGATGTCGGGATGGGAGTCCGCTCTCACCTACTACCCCAACATGTTTCAAGTGCTAGTTTGTACACTTTTTCAAGGTTCTGTGTAAGGGAGTGTAATATGGCCTTTATATGTGAGATCTTGCAGGGTATGTTCTACCAACAGCAGCATCCACCACCCAACCACATGGCCCTACCACAGTGAGGGAAGCTATCACCACAGAGGCCAAACATTCCCCCCTTACAATCCCTAGGATTACCCTTCCCCCAGGGCAACAAGGAGCAAGTTTTTTTGGTGGTCCACACCTACCTGCCCACCAATCAACAAGCTTTGGTGCACCTCAACATCAACATTCACCTGCCCACCAAACAGCAAGATTTTATGGTGGTTCACACCCATTCTGCCCACCAACCATTAGGCTTTGGTGAACCTCAACATCTACCTGACCACCAAGCAGCAAGCTCACCTGCCCACCACCCACCTGCTGGTAAAAATCCACCTGCCCAACAACCTGTAACATTCCCAACCTATAAACAATTGTAATTGTTTAATTTCTTTATATAGTGTTACAAATTTTATTTAATTGGTGAAAATGTTCATATTTATATATAACAAATATGTTTGTTTTATTTTTGTATATTTAAAAAACACTTTATATGGAACAAAAAAAATAAATATTAGTTAAAAAAGTATATAAAATCTTAAATAAACATATTTATTTACCTCTCTAGAGAACAAGTATCCATCTTGATCCTCCTCAGCAAGGGGGTAGATGTCGGAAATTTACCAACACTCATGAGAGCATCCAAGTCAACTTTTAAATACATCTGTGAAAATAACATGTATTTAGCATTCAGTTGAACTACACATCATTAGTCTCAGTCCCACTAAAATGTAAAAGGATGCTTTCCAATAATTTTAATCAACTACAGCCAGTAGTATGATCAAATGCCAGCTTTTCCTATTGTAGTAATCTGCAGCGCTGTCTGCAGGGGTTAAGATGGGGATGTGTGTCTTGTCAGTTGCTCCAGTACACTGCACATATCCTTGTCTCATGAGGCCAGCAATAGTGTCATCCAGATGCTGTCCTTGAGGCAGAGAGATGAAGTGATGGTACAGTGCTTCCAGCTATGCCCCTGTGCCCTCATGCACAAGATTTCAGACCATGGAAATCCCAAATCCAAACTTGCAGGAAATTGTGCGGTATTCCACCACAACACAATGACTAGCCTCCTCCAGGGTGTAATGGCAATCTGGAATCTTGTGCTCTTTCTGGACAGTACTGGGGAGATGAGGTTCAGCACATAATGAAAAGTCCACATAGAGTCCACAAAGTCCACTTTAAAAGCTTCCACAGCCAGACCTGGGAATTTCCCTGGTTATGGCTGGATTTAAAATGTTTTTTTTTTAGATACGGCAATTCACCCGGCAATAACTGGGGTTGTAAATTTTTCGAGGGTGGAGATGTGAAAATGGTATCAGGTAGCACAGCTGAAACATTAATATCAGTCTAAAAGCACTTGATTGTTCTAAATGGTTTTGCATAGTAAGGTCCTAAGGGCTGGATCCAGACCTTGTTAAGTGCATGAACTTAGTTACTTCTGGGCTAAACCATGTTGATTACAGGGGAGTCATATATCATCTGTTGCAAAGAATATTAGAGTTGAGAGGTGATGTTTCCTATCTCAAGTCTAAATAACAGTGTGATAGTAAAGCTGGTCAGTATCTGTGTGCAGTAAGCAATTCAAAGATATATCGCTGCATGCAAAGAATATAATTAACTTGGCTCCCCCTGAAATCAACATGGTTTAGCCCAGGAGTAACTAAGTTCATGCACTTAACAAGGTCTGGATCAGGCCCCTAGTGCACTCTCTCACCTTGAAGGCTGTAAGTTTAGACTTTCCTAAGTAGTCCTTGAGGTTGCTTTGTAAGGCTAGATTTTAGCCTGAGTCATGAGAAGTAGAACAGCCTGCAAGCACCTGAGACAAGAATAATACCCCATGGTTATTTTCATGGTGGTAGTTCCATTATTGCCACTCCACCCCCTGCCTCTCACTCGGTACTGGAATCTGATGTAGTAGCAGATTATGAATATACAGAAGGGTTCCGTGCTCTGACCCACTCCTACATTCCATATGTGACTGGATAGGGCACTGCCCCATTCACAAACAGAACTAAGGACACATAACATTACACTACTATCTTGTCCGCACATAAGTGTAATTGTAAAGACAAGACAAAATTAAACCCAGCCCTTACTGTGAGATTTAAATAGGAAGCCCTGCCCACTGTACATATAAACTATGCCTGGATGTCTGTCTTGACCCATGTATGGAACTTCTGTACATACCAGGGCTCGAAGTGAGGAGGTATATGGGAGATACTGTCACTTCTCCCACTGATTTAATTAAAAACCTGTAAATTTCCATTCACTTTTATTATTTCTTTATTTTTATACTGCCACTTCTAAAGGTCCATACCGCCACTTCTAAGTTTCCACTCCGACCACTGGTAAATATGCAAACAATATCTGTACGTCCAGGATTTTGATTGTATCCCAGGTTTCTGGGAATGCACAGTATTGAACCAGAGCTAAACTACAGCCAAATTCCTCATGCTGCATGAGGAAAACGCTTGTTGTTCTTACTTGAGGATCCGGTTCATGATTAATATTATTCTATGTTGATTTCATTGCCATTGTTCCTTGTGAGTTCATTATCAGCCCATTATTTGAAGATTCAAACATTCAATATCGTTGGTGGAACTCTGAGTGGGAGAACCCAGAGGAAAAAGTCAGTGCAAAAGTTCTCTTATCAGGTTGCTTTAACCTGTCTAAAGCAGGGTACACACTGGGGATTTTCAGCAGATAATCTTTTCCATCACACAATCAAAAGACCGTTTCACCAGTGTGTACTGTCCAAAGATCACCTAGCAGACACAGTACACACTTGCAAAAAGTAAAAGATATCTTTCCATCGGTGATCTGGCATATTAGGAGCTCCAAATGATCAAATCAAAAGATCACAGAGACCATTTCAATAGATTTTTAAGCATCTTTAGACAGTACACACTAGTAAGATATCTGGTGATTGCGGACCGGATCCAGACTCCCGCGCACTTTCCTTGCGCACGGGGGTCTGAAATTACGCGAGACAGAGGGGAGTGCACACCCCCTGTCATTCCCCTCTGTCGTGCGGGCTTTATGGCAGCCTGCCTTAAAGGCGACGGGCGGATCAGCGGTCCGTACGACCGCTGATCCACTACAGTGTGGGAGCCCCCTCCCACACTGTACACTTTACATGCTTCCCCCCGCCCGCTTTAGCGGGCGGAAGGGAAGCTTAGCCCATTTGCACGCAAATGGGCTCGGACGGAACAAAGTTATTACTATAGTAATAATAATCCTAGCGTAACATCTGAAGGGCGCACCTTGCGTGCGTAAATCACCTGACGCTCTTAAATCTGGATCTGGTCCAGCGTGATTGGAAAGAGAAAGCACCAGTGTGTACCCAGCCTTAATAACATCCATAAATGCTGCAAAGATCCGTTACAAATTTATGACAACTTGTACAGTATTATGGAACTATATTATACCTTTGGGTGCCTGAATCTATTGTATTTTATGTAGAAGTGTATGCAGTTTGTAATTTGTGCGCCTTTTTTTATTATAACTAATAATGATTTGCATACTCTGCTGAATTCATCCTTTTGGGCCTCCATATTTAACTAGAATGGTTTAGACTATGGTACCACACCAGCTCTATTCACGTATTCAGCTTTAAGAGAAAGAAAAGATTGTTAATTTGTGGCTTCATAATCCTTTACAGTTTAACTTTCTTAAACTATATTATCAATGATCTCATTAAATGGCTGTATTAAACTTCTTTCTTACATTCTAATTAGAGATTTTTCTCATTCTCTGTAATGCAATTTATCCAGAGCTGGAGGAATGTCTTCATAAATGAATGGATTCTTATCAGCAGCACAATTTGAAATGCTCATAATACGTCGTCAGTGTGTGGGTTACTATATAATATTGATGCCTATGACACATTGAACAAGGCTGAATGAGTCATAAATAATGGCATTTGTTTAACAGCTTGAATATATATAAAAGAAACAATTACTAAAAAAAATATAGAATTTATACCTTTCATGATTACAAAAATAAATAAATAAGAAAGCTAAACACAGTTCTTAGGCTCAGGCTGTGTGCATCTAACTACCTATAGATACAGTGCTTCTGTGAAAACCCCTGAGGTGAAAACAAAAAACCATGAGGTATATATAATACACAAAATGGTAGTTCTTCAAATCCATTTATAAGTTAATGCAGGTGCATGAAAGGCAGAAAATAAATGACCAAGCAACACTGCCATTAACCAGTAACATACTATACCATCCTATCTGTAAAATAAAATGCAGAAATGCTTGTTACACACATTTGCAAATATATGATAAGCCATATATTGAGCGTCAACTCACCTTAGGAGGCACCTTTAAAGCCTCCTAATAGCTGCTGTGGGCCAGCACCCTTTCTCAGCTGCTGACCCCAGCTGTTGATAATTTTTTAACTATGGAATTATGACATTAAGGCTGGAGCCTTAATGGACATGTTCCTAAGCTGTACAGACATGATATACTATTAAATCCTGTGGTTAGATGTAAGATTACTGTCATTTGCAAAATGGTGGAGCTGATAATTTATAAATTTGTGTGTTTGATTAGTAGGGCACAGGAACTTGAGGCAGCCACCCCCTCTATACCCACGGTGTTTATAGTCTTCCCAATGCACAGAAGAGGCCTTGATCTGTTCTTTTTAGAGCTTTATGTTTCTTGCCTGTATTGCAGGAACACATTCATTAAGGCTCCAGTTTTAATACCATCATTTCATTGCTTTTTGAGGTTTGAGTGATAAAGATTATAATGCAGAAACATTGGCTACACACATTTGAATAGAGCCGTTCAGCTGTGATGGTCTTAACTCTGAGGACCCCCTTAAAGCCCCCAAAATAGTTTGTGTGGACTAATACACCCTGTCAGCTGCTGATCCCAGACAAAGTGATATAAAATGGTGGTTGCTCAAATCAGTTAATCAGTTAATATAAACAGTTGCATGAGGGGCATACTGTAGGTAATCTAAACAGAAACAAAGGAAAGATAATGCCCCAGCAACACTTCCATAAACCAGTACCTATTGTTGTTATTCTATCTTGAAAATTCAATGCAGATATATTGGTTGCACACATTTACAAATATATGATAAGCCACCAGCCACTTTTAATGGTTTTCTATTGTGGTGGTCCTAACTTTTAACAGTGAGAGGGTCACATTTATCACACGGACAAAGGTCTGGCAGTCCACATGGAAGTGTGGCGTGAACTCCCTTATCTTCTAATCTGCATATAAACAGTTAATTCCGTATAACTGGATATCCATACAGTAACATCTAGCATGCTACCAGAAAAACAGCTGAATTCCACAAACAGCTTGCAGAATTCGGCTGATGTACGGACATCTGAATCCGGCCCAGAGTCCCAATATTGGGTCATATGTCGTGTTTGTAAATTGAGAGCTAATATGGAGTTGGATTAATAAATTGATCTATTTATACATTATATTTATATCTAAAACACATCATTTATAATTGCAAAATTTACATGCATTTTCCTTTTTATTAGGAAGGCAGACTTATTAGTAGGGAATGCATTCACCAGAATACAAATTACAGTTCCAAAGCACAGGTGCTTGTCTGTATTTATAAAATATTGCTGAATTTGATTTTTGGCATACTTACCAATTATTGGCTTTCTGAAACCTGCCGCCCACTGCAGACAGGTTAGTTTATAAGGAGAGTCTAAGGGTTAAACTGGAGGGAAAGTCTTCAGGTTAGGCTGCAGGGAGAGGAGTCTTAAGGTCAGGCTGCAGGAGAGGGAGTCTAAGGGTTAGGCTGCAGGGAAGGGAGTCTTTGGGTCAGGCTGCAGGGAGGAGAGGTTAGGGTTAGGGTAATGGAAGGGGAGGGTTAGAGTGAGGATTAGAATAAGGGTTGGGGTTGGAAAAATACTCACCTCTCTCCACTGCAGATTCACCCTGGAGCTGCTCGATTGCTTGCCCAGGGCAGGAGGAATCGATTTCAGAGGCACTTTGAAAAGCCCTGGTAGAAAACGTCCCTTTCACACATATACTGTATATATATGTGCTGGTGTATGCATGGAATGTTTGCATTACCATATTTATGTGTGGAGAATGTGTCTGCTGTAATCCCTAGTCCTTAGGTCTCTTTTTTGTATGACATATAGACTATCTACTAAATAAAGCACATCTTCATGAACAGCAATTATTAATTGTAACTTTAATTAGTTTGCGGTTACTATGAAGTAGGTGCTTCCTTCATTGAAATGTTGTTTTGTAGTATGACTGCTTTGATTTAAAATTCTGTTTTTGTGCAAACAGCATCCATTTTTGGCATTCCAGATTTTAATTATATGTTTAGATATTCCATTTCTATACGTTTTCAAAAGCTTTCCACAGCTTTACAAGTGATTGATCTGGAACGGACACGCACGCAGGCCCACACAAGCATAAAAGAGATAGCTCAACTACAATTTGAATAAGAACTTCCACACTAGAAAGATAAATATACTGCCAAAGGGAGATGGTTTTGCCAAGTACCCTTGCCAATCATATGTGCCAGCATAAATAAATAAATAAACTTGAGGCAAAGAATACCAATAAAAGGATATCCCAAAGCATGAAATGAAAGAATGTTGTTTTAATTAGGGTCACCTTTTGTAAACACCCCAGGGTGACAAGATTAACAAGATAAGATTGGCACAGAGTTAATTATTAAAAAAGCAAACAAACAGAAAACCCATGAAGGAATAAAATGGCTATTATAATTGGACAGGAACCTATTTACACAAGATTGCTTATATTCTTTAAAGAAATGCTTAGAAATGTATTTATAAAAATGCTATAAAATGAGGAATCTTTAACTAGATCAGTTTAAATGTGGTTTAAATTTATTGAAGTACACAGACCTATGGTAAGATCCAGCAGCATAAGTACAATGCTTTAGATCTAGACTTTGATTCTAATGCGATGGGATCCCAGAACTAATTATTCCTATAGATCCAGTAGCTCTGAGCTGCACTTTTCAGACATCTGAGCATTAGAATTTTTAACCACTCCCACTCAGTGGATGATTTCACACAGTCAGAGACGGCTTTATTTTTTTCTGAATGAAGTTCACAAAAATTCCTGGAAGTAGTCTGGGTTGGAGTGCAAAGATAGAAAATGTTTATACTGTAAATAGGTTAAGTGGACAGGGGTGGAAGTACAGGGGACAGTGGAAGCGCGCCAAGCTCCAGTGTTGGGCACTTCTCCATTATCTCCTCCGGCGGTCTTGTGTCCAGTGTCCATGCTTGTGTCCCCCAGATGGGTTTCTGCCAGCTGTGCTTAAGCAGAGGGAGGTTACATACAGACCTCTCCTCTCCGCTGAGTCCGCTCCCTCCTCCCTCACATAAACTGATGGATGTGACGTTGTGATGTCATTACATCCAGGGGGGTGGGGCACCAAAAGTTTGCCTCCGGGCGTCTGGCCAGAACTTACGCCACTGTAATGGGGAATTCCCATTTGCCTTCTCACAACACAAAAAAGTGTATGCAATACTATTGCAGAGAGCAATAGTTTGCAATAAACTAGAAGTCTGACCCAGTGTTCACAAAATGGACTGGATCCAGACTCCTGTAGAACGGCTGTTGCGTGAATTAGATGTTTTGCAGTTTATGTGCATGCCCAAAACACTGGCCTATACACATAACACTGGATATATGGAAATTAATTCCATACATTCAGCAGTTTCATACATCTGAAGGTCCAGACCTCCACGCGTACTTTAAATGCATGGTAGGCTGGCCTTCGTATTTAGATAGTATAGTTAGGGCTCATGCACAGCCCTTATGCATGATTATTTTGTCCATATGTTAACATTTACATGTGGACAAAATAATGTAAGGTTCTGGATACATAATTGTCCAGAATTCCATAAGTTAGAGAGGAATGAGAGGGGAGTGACAAGGGAATGCACACGCAGAGGTTTAGATCAGGTCCAATGTTCTAAAATTCACTGAGAGCAGACTTTTGTTATTTAGGAGATAATTATTTTAGTGGCATAAATAGTGGTCCACTTGTTACTGTATACAGACTATACAGACATGTAATATGTTTTCAATAAGCCGCTATCCCACTTTCTCATATTCCTCTTGCATGTTCATGATTTATTTTTGAATGTTTTGTTAAAAACTATGTTACCAAATTTAGTTCAAACATCTCCTATGTAATATTACTCATACATACTCTTTTAGCGTGTTGGTCAGCGCTGAGAAGGGTCCTATTTTGAAAGGGCTGTTCTCTCCCATTCCAGTCCCAAACTGGCTGGGAAATCGATTGCTTCTGAGTTAAAATGGTAAATCAATCGATCCCCGGACCATCAAAAACCTAGCTACGAATGGTAAGACTAAATTTTACCCCCACCCTTTCACTAATCCTAACCATATCCCTTCCCTTTTATTACCCTGACCCTCTTTTCCCTGCAGTCTGACTTTAAGGGCCAGATTTACTAAGCTGCGGGTTTGGAAAAGCGGAGATTCAAGCTCTCACTTTCCAATTACATACTAGAGAATGTAAGCTAGAATCCAATTGGTTGCTATGGGCAACATCTCCATTTTTCCAAACTCACAGCTTAGTAAATCTTGCCCTAAGACTCTCTTCCCCGCAACCTAACTTTAAGACTCCCATCCCCACAGCCTAACCATAAGAGTGCCCTCCCAGCAGTAGAGATCCTACTGTCTCTACTTCTATTCTAAAACAGCCATTTCTGGTCTTCAACTAAAAACACTCTTTTGAGCGTATCTGCTGCTTTTAGTATTTTTTTTTTTGTTATCTATGAATGAATGAATTAGGAGCATACATTAGTTGGAGGGTGGCAGTAAATATATGTACCATATGCTATTCTGAAGAGAAGGAAGCAGATCAATACAGTGAAGAGGAGAAGTCTTGAATGTGGAAATAAGATGTGGTAATTTGATGGCATTTAAGCTGTGGGGAACAAAGGAGATAATTATGTTTTGAATATATAGATGGAGAGGGTGGGTGAGGAGGATGCTCAGGATGGGAGAAGAAAGACTATGCATTTGAATTTTACCATGTTTCATATTAGGACATGTTGTGACGCTTATGAGGAGATGGCAGGGAGGCAAAAGGACACCTTGGTGGGGTTCAGGAGAAGATATTTGGGTGTTGTTAGTTTAGAGGCAGTATTCAAAGACCACTCAAATAAGAGGTGTACAGAGAGAATAGTAGAGATACAAAAACATAGCCCTAAGGGACTCCAAAGGGGAGTGGGGAAGGTGGTGAGCAGGAACCATTGTTAGAGAAGGAGAAAGATTGAATGGAGATATAGGAGATGGCCAAGGAAAGTTTCAGAGAGGACTGTGGTGTTAAGGGTGTGCAAAATGAGAGAGGGGTTGCTGCAGTAGGCTGCAGACAAATCCCGGAGAATGAATATGGAGTATTGGCCTTTGGATTTGGCAGATAGAAACTGGAAACTTTAGTTAGTTTAGTTTCTGGGAAGTGGAGGAGGAACAATAAAAGTTTGAAGGCTGGAGAGGTGAAGATTATCTATGGGCTGAGCGTTTGCTTTGAATGCAGCTCCACAACTAGTGGGTTTCAGGGTTGAAGAAGAAAAGAGTAGAATGGAAAGCTGTCCCGTGGTTTTGCTTATCAGTGAAGTTCCTTAACTACTATGCTTAAAGGATCAAAAAACCTAGCATGTTACATGCATCCAAATGTAAGTCACTGAGGAGTTTGGGTCCAGTGTAATAGTGGTTGACTAAAGTATTGTTGTGTGGACTGAAAAGAGTTATACAGTATGGCATCAGAAGCTGGGGTACAGAGCATACAGATGAACATTGCAGAGGAGCTAGGGTTGATGGCTGCAGGCAATCCCATGAGGTCTGGTGAGAGTCACCTAATAAGGCAGCAGGGGATTAGCAAAATATGTTTAGTTGACAGAAGGTTACATTGCATGATTGGATGTGAGACTCACAGTGAAGTAGCAGAAGCAGTAGGTTTGTTGGTGTGGGAGCAGGACAGAAAGATGCTACGCAAAGTCAGAGAGCAAAGAAAGATATGTCAACCCAGAAGCCACTAATGGATCATGGAGCTGATCTTCAGAAGGTCCATCACCGGTTAGGCCATACTCATCACTCTTGATAGACTTGGCACTGGCAATTAGCCAGCAGCGGAGATGGTGAGGAAGATCTTGTGGTGACTGGTATCTCGGGTGACCCATTTTGGAGTAGGATGCAGCTACCTCTGTAACACTTGACTAAGCCAAGATGTGACTGAAGGATGGATGTAGGGGGGATAGGACAGAAATTTCCCTTTAGGCCTTGTCGTTAACAGGGGAGATTTTGGCTTTTAAAATATCATGTTTTATACATGTTGCTAATGGATTAACAGTTTGTATAAATGTTAATGTTAATAGGATTGTAAAAATATAAAAATACTTGCTAGTTTCTGATAAAGGAGGAACAATGTGGGTTACAGATCATCCCTGGGCATAACATTAATTACTATATTGCATATATCTTGCTGCATTGTCTTGAACATAAAAACCATAAGGAAAGGGATTTCTTTGTAGTGTGAAGTCAATATGTTTGCCCTGATTTCCAGATGTTTCAGCAAAGGTTACACAGGAAGGCCATTACTTCAAGTATCTCAGCACTAATTTCCATCTAAGCACTAAAATGAATACCACCCATAGTATTAATAAAAATATTGAATTTAACTAAAATTTTATTGAATTTATTTATTGAATACAATATGTGTATACCTAAAATTAGCATATTAATGTCACTAACATGCTAAATTGAGGCATTGGGGTAAAGAGGACTCCAAACCAGTCATTACCACTCCTTTTATCTCCAAAACAGAGCCGTCTGCCCATGTGCATTAGATACATCAATGCAGCACTGAGAACACAGAGCCTGGTGTTCACTGGAGCCATTGATGGTGGGGACAGGCTTGGCTGCAAGTAACTGGCAGGTTGCAGCCCCTGGTGGACTGATCCTATGAGTAGAAGTAAGAACATAACAGAGCAAGAAAGCAGAATGAAATCCCAGTGACTAGGAGACAAACACCTGGACAGACAGTGGACAAAAATCACATAAAAGAGAAGGAAGTCCTGCACTGCAATTACACAACATATAATAAAATCCACTGTATGAAAAGAGAGAGGAGCCTAGCACAGCAAAATACTATAACCGGCAGTTAGCCCCTACAGCTGATTCTTGTATGTATAGAGACTGCTGTCATTCTATATACTCCTCCACAGTGTAATATTCTGCATACAGGCTGCTAGGCAACAGCCAGGATGCAAGGACACAAGATGACGGTGACCTGGAGACTGTCAGAAGGATGCATGGTAACGGGTGAAGTGCCACAGCATGTGACACTAACTCTTTACTCTGCAATGCTCATTGGGCAGGGATTTGTTGCTCTTAGTACATATTTAAGTTATTTACACAATTACTGAACAATATGTAACCATGTGTTAAACAGTAGAAGTTTTTATATACTTCACAAAACATGATATGTCCTTAGTCCTTCTAAAATTAATCTGTTATAAGATAAATTAATGCACTAGTATCTGAAAAACCTGCAGAGGAGTAAAGATATATGAGGCAGGCTATGTCATGGTTGCATAGCATTAGCCATACAAGTTATCTATTCTTTTTACCATTTACAAGAAATGACCTTTCAAGATGATAAAAATGTAAATATGAAGCATAATTATCATTACAGTAGTGCTGAAATGTTGTTGAACTGTAAATCAAATGAAATGTAATTACAAACTGCAACTGTTTTTTTTCATCTAGATGAAATAATTAGCTGTATAACTTAATTTAAATAAGTCTCTGTATTTTCTGTATTTCTTCATTTATTCAAAATATATTTTCCCTGAACAAAATATAAATAAATATGATTTATGAGCCTATATTTGAAATTCAAAAAAGGCACTAGTCTAAAACATTAAAAATAAAAATAACATGTAACATTGTTATTGGTAGCACTGGCAACTGTTTACTAGTAACTTCATCTAATTAGGACTGCTGGGAACTATTCATTAATTTTTAGTAACTCTAAGCTGAACAGAAGGACAGTTTGCTGTTGCTGTATATGAAAATTAAGCTTATTTATAGGCTTCATAGGTATTTTCTAAACCAACCTAAAATATAAATATATATATATATATATTTTTTTTTTTTTATTTTTTTTTTAATAGACTCACTCAGGATCTCCTGGAGCTCCTGGTGCTCCCTCCACACGTTCCATCTGTGAATATTTGCCAGAGTATAAAAAGAACCATTGGTTCTTTATATTCCACCTAATATTTCAGCTTGCGCCTCCTGTGGCTCATTAGGTGGTTATTTCACCTTGAATATATTACCTGTCTAAGCCTTGGAAACGCTACTTATATTGCATATGGTGTTCCATATATGTGTGGTTTTGTTTACTATTCTATACAATTATTGTTTTTAATTATGAAATGTTGATTGTCAGCTTATCTATTTCGATCTAAATATCATCATATTTTAAATTGTGAGGTTTTTTAAATGTAATTTGAATAAATGATCTGATATCCTCCTAGCCCTTCCTTTTTCTTTTTACTATTATGTTTTAAGGGTCTAGTCCACCCTGGTTAAGCAGCTGGAGGTGCTCAGATAAATATCCATCCACCTTTCTTATCTCATAGCGCAGATTTTTTCCTTACTTTTATAGTTCCAAACCAGCTGAGAATTTTATTACTTTTGCCCATGCCAAGGTGAGCAGGGGAAAACATTTTATTGTAGGGGAGGGAATAGGAACTTACGAGAGGATGAGCAGTCGGATGGTTACTGATCCGCTCACGTGACTTAAGGCTGCCTTATGGCAGCATGTCACCAAGGACCTGATTCAGACTTAAGAAGGAGCTTGAAATTAAGGCCCAGATCCTCAGGTACGCGCGACTGTGAAATTACGTACAGCACGTACATAATTTTACTGTGTAGAAGGTTGTGCGCATTCAGACAACCTTCTTACGCTGTCGTATGGGTCGGCATATGTAACATTTGTTACGTCCACCGCATGTTACAGGAGAGGGAAAAAGAGACGGGAGAAACGGGAGAGAAACTACACACGGTAAGATAAGGTAGCCCTATGGCACTCTGTGCCATTAAGTACCTAAAAATGGGGGGGCGCTTGTGGGACAGGAAGAGTGAGATCTGCCCACAGCTAACTCACTCTTAACTGTGAATCAGGCCCCCAATTTCAATCTCCTTTTTAAGTCTGAATCAGGCCCTAAATATCCACACGAGAGAGTTAACTCCCCTCTTTCATGCAGTCTTTAAGACCCATGCACGTGTGGAAAGCATGTGGGGTCTGGATCCTTAATGCTTAAACGTAAGTTGTTTTATTAATAATAGATGTTTTACAAATAATAGATGGTGACACATTGGGGTAGATCCAGAACTCCGCTTGCAATCCGTTTACTAGCGTAGCGTATTTACGGGTGTGTACCTTCTATACACTCCCCTAGGCACACCCCTTGAAGGTACGTACTTTGACCGTTTTCTGCTTTTCAAACCCTAACTTAACTTTTGGCCACGTATTCGCTATCGTACGCACACGTACGGATGGGCAACACGGACTTACGCAGCTAAGCACGCCCATACTGTACACTTTAAATGCAAACCCCCTGCCTGCATTGTGTATTTTAGACGTACTTTTGTCTCACGTAAAATTGGCACGCCCACAAGTACAAATTTACGCAACTAATACGTGAATGACAAATACGCTCAGAGTTACGTTACATTGCGTATCATCTGTCTTGCACATGCGCAGTACATACAAAATCACGATTTTACGTGTCCGCCAGGCGTAAATTCGCACATAAGCTTTGTTCTGGATCTGGGCCTTTATACTTACAACATTATAACCATTAAACTCAATTAAAAACTTCTGGAGCCAATTCATTTCATATGTTCTGTAATAGCGCCCCTGTCCCTGCAGTGCAATATTAGGAATTCCGTTTCTCTTACTTATATTTCACAAGAAAGAGCAGGAAACTGGCTGTGACCAGGAAATGTGTGTTTTGTGAAACGGAATCCAGGCACCCCCCTCAATACTACATTTAACAATAAACCATTTAATACTGTAAATTAATCCTTCAGTCTAAACCTACAGTAGATGTAAAACCAGTTCTTCTACATTAAAGACAGAGGACAATCATATTACCTGCCTGTGGCCATTCATATATGCACGTTACTTATTAGCAGGTATACACACTCTGTCCCACTCAACTACATATGGTGGGAACAGGGAGATTGTGATCACTTTAACTATGGTACTCTAAAGAGGAAACATCTCTTTCCCCTAGCCTGGCCACATGAGGTAGGAATTAGTTATAGAGGTGAATTAGTTTTTGAGATAGATATTATATAGGGATATATAGTCCAGTGGTGGAGTTACTGTACATGAACTGGGAAGATAGAGATGTTATACTTTGTGGAGTAAATGAAGGTTATATTTTGTATGTTAGAAGCTGTGTGTTAGATTAGTACTAACTTGTTATACCTGTGCATGAAGGATGTGTATTAAGCTGACAGTGTAATATAATTGTAAATACAATATTATATATATTTATAGCTGACCTGTGTCTGGGTGTTTTATGTAACTTTTGTTTTACATACTCTGCAAGTGTGGTATTTGATATTATAAAAGGACTGGAATAGTTGTGACATCGGGATAGATCCAGACCTATGGGCTAGTTACATTAGAACGTGTAGCGTATTTACGCTAGCATAATTACTATGCACTCCTCTAGGCACTTCCTTCGGTCGTACGTACTTAAGCCGTTTTACGCTGCCCAAACCCTACCATAACTTTTCCTAGAGTAAGTATTGATGTAAGTAATGGATTTACATACATGACGGCCAAACCCAGCCCATACTGTCCAATTTAAAGTCCTCCCTCTGCCTCCAAAGCGTAATTACGAGTGCCGTATTGATGTCCCGCCCCTTTGTTCGTATTTACACTGATGGTACATACGTTAGGAGTTACGTGGCATAACATCTGCCGCACGCATGCGCAGTAAATACTAATAGGTGATTTTACGTCATCGGCTAATGTAAATACACTAGCGTACTTAGCTTAGAATTTGGTCCATCAAGCATAAAGTTTAATGAGTGTGTGACTATTTAACTGAGCTACTTAGCAACAGCGTGCAACTAAGGCGCCATCCTGCGATCTTTTATAAATACATTCTGAATGGACTAGTTGGAGGCTTCAATTTCGCAAAAAACCGTGGAGCACAAATTATTTGTTGTCTGGGAAAGTTTTATCAACATCTTGTTTAATACTATTAAAGAGGGAATTCAGTCCTCTTTCTAATATACAATGTGGTAAGAAACTTATGTGAGCTCTGAAAATCTGCCTATAATTTTGAGGGACACCCCCAAATTTGGCAACCAGTCCTGCAGTATTATATATGGACTCAGTCATGCTTAATTCACTATTACTATTGCACTGTTAACTGTAGACTGTTATTTGCTACTTATCTAATCTAGAACTCAGGCATGATAACCCAGACCACGTATAAATGAAATGGGTGTATTATTATTATTATTATTATTATTATTATTATTATTATTATTGCTAGTGTATTACAGTGATCAAAATTGATATCCATGTGTATCAATTGCAGTTATAAAAACTATCAGATACATGATACCCCCCTTCCTCGTTCCCTCACTATGACAAATATACAGTTGTGATCTAGGTCTAGCATGATAAAGTAAAACTCTAAAATGAAAAGAAAAGCAAAAACTCCAGTGCAAATCCCAAAAACTCAAATAACACCTTTTATTTTTAACACACCTCAAGTACCCTTTTGTATTCCTAAAGACTGTGATGAAAATCAATATTGAACTGATGTTAATTTCTTATGTACAGCATATGCTTTATGGCTTATAAACAATAACCTTGTTTAAAATGTACCTGTCATAGTTTAAAATAAGAGGGGATTGTTTTTTAAATATGTGCTGCTGTATATCCATTACCTCATACTGCATTTGAACATGCTCATTTACCCAGTGGATTTAGTACTGAGTGTCTCTGGACTAAACTACGTAAGCATAACATAGCAAAATGAATGTTGAAAATTGTTACCATTATAGAAACAAAATGGGCATTCTATGGAAATGTAAAGTCAAAGTGGAATTTAAAGGCCCTCCCCTGTATATATAATATATTTTTACATTGTTTACAGATAAAATTGAAGTTAAGTTAATATAATTATATTGGACTGTATTCACACTTAAGAATGCTTTAGGTTCTTAATTTTATGCACCCAAGTAGCATGCTGACTCCCAACATGCCCTCAATTTATCCGACTTATGAATGCCATAGGGCTACCTTATCTTTAGGCCCATAGTTGCTAATTAAGAATGTTGTTGCGTAGCCGCGCCCTCAATTCCCCATTTAAATGGCTCTCTCCACCCACTCTTCTTATCTTTGTTCTTAATTGTCCAGGCACGCCCCTACATTCTTAAGTGACTATGGAGCAGATCCAGACCTACGGCAGCCTATGATTTTACGCTTGCCGTGAGCCTAAAAGCGCCCATAAGTACTTACTGCGCATGCGCAAGGCAGAAGTTACGCATAGTAAGGTTAGAGTTTAGTCGGCGTAAAACGGCAAAAGTAAGTATGAGCAATGGGAGTGCCTTGGGGCGTGCTTCGTAGTTATGCTGGCGTAAATACGCCACGCACAAGGGCGTATTATTTGCAAAGGTCTGGATCAGGCCCTATGAACCTAGATGAACTAGATTTGTGAAGGTGATTCAGAGCCATCCTGTTCTTAAATCCAACGTAGCTTGCGTACATTAAGTTACTACCTTCTTAAATTTACGCACCTAAAAGCCGCTGATTTTTAATTGTGATCAGGTTCATTATTCCTTAATAGTGACATAGGCAAACTGCAGTACTCCAGCATACTCTAACAGCGTAAGTATAGCTAATACCTACCTGGTAAAGCATGATGGAACTTGTAGTTTCACAATATATGGAGGGCCACAGGTTGCTCATGTTGTATTTAAAGTGTCCAGCACCATACACATCGAAGCTGATCCAGAGTTTTAGTGCATTTGCAGAAACACGGAACCATGGATAGGACATAGGGAAAAGGGGCAGACAAGATTCCCTCCTGCAGTCGGAGTCATATGCTGTTTGTTTAGAATCTTTCCTATGCATTCTAAATGGGTTTTTGCATTTGTAGCATTTAAAACCCCATTTAAATGCTTTGATTCATCGGGCACATTAATGCCAAATCACAGGAGTGGCAATCCGCTGCTATGCTGGCATAAAAGTAAACAAATTATTAAAAAAGGAAAATATTTCAATCTTTATTTAATAAACATTTAAAAAAACAACATTTTTTTAAACACGAGTCCATTTCATATTGAAAATGACCTTACCTTATAACATACACCGTTCCCTAAGACCGTGTAAGCTTATTATGGAAGCCCAGTCACCTTTCACTGCTATCTATTTAAATGAGATAAACACCCCTTTTCTCAGTTAAATATTGTGGAACTCCCTGTTCCACTAGCACAGAGCAGATGGATACGGAGGCAGACGGAGGGGCAGCAGTGCACCCATCTTTCTGTGCTTGCTCCCGCTCTGGGCATGCACAGTGTATATTAGGGCTATGCCTCCATCTGATGCACAGCTCTGAATAAGCCGCACTGTCAGGTGTAGCTGGAGCAACTGACTAATATAAGAGACATAGGGACTGAGGTAGAATTTGAAACAATAGCAGGGGGTGCATTGCATTGTAGGAAAAAAAAACCTGTAATTTGAGTTGAACTAGGGACGTCAGTTCTTGATTTTGGGCTCTATTTTATAGACATCATTTTTAAGTGATAGTGGCAATTTTTAAGAGAAATCTGCCACTATCACTCAAAAATGAAGTATTTGCTATTTATAAATCCTGCATCGACAGTGGAAACTCTAGTTTCCATGGCGATGCACGTTTCTTTCAAATACTATCGCCGGCCCGTTCTTCATAATGGGCGCCGGCGCTGCTGCATATTTATACAGCTGGGAAGCGGAGTTTGTTCCCAGCGTGAACCTAACGCCAGCTCAGGCGTTAGGTTAGAAGCTAAAAATTGAGGGAGTGTCGGGAGTCAACATGCTACTTGGGTGCATAAAATAAAGAACCTAAAGTGTGAATATGGTCCAATATAATTATATTAAGTTAACTTATTTTAACTCTGCAGGGAGTTTTCATTCACTCCCTGCGATAGGGCTCTAAACTCCTCCCACCAATCATTTGATTGGTGCAGAGGAGGGGTAAGTCGCATAAGGAATCATGCTAATTCCTTCATCCGTTTTACAAACTCCCTGAAGCATCAATGTTT
>WWET01000044.1:252224-265415 GCA_011038615.1 Limnodynastes dumerilii | reverse complement strand
ATATATATATACAAAACTATATATAACGGAGTGTCAACCTCCGCTTCCCAGCTGTGCTTTAGTGGTTCAGTGGTCCAGGGGGTGAAAAACATTGGTGGTTCAGGGAGTTTGCAAAAGAAACGCATGAAGGAATCAGCATGATTCCTTATGCGACTTACGGGACAGGGTCTGTTGGTGCATACGGCTCATGCGCGACAATTTCACTGCATTGTCAGAACTTCATTAATGAATGAAGTGCCGACGATGCTGCCCCTTCTATCGTGGGACATCAAGGTCCTGCTCAAGGAAGGGGCATCTCTATAAATCTGGTAAACAAAGTGTCCTGGCTTACTGCAATGATAAGCGAACCTGGAGCACTATCGTTAACCAAATTTATAGGATGTTGTATAAATAAAGCCCTTTGTCTTTGTACATTTATAATTTGCCTTATATGTACCTTATATAAAAATGTATAATTCCATGTGTATTTAACCATATTGCAAACTCAATGTAACAGACTCTCTCTCTTTTCTAAAATATTGGATGAACTAGATTAGATTCCTTTTAATGTGAAGCAAGCTGCCGCTGTTACATAAAAAGTATATAAGCACAATGCAAACACCTAGATTCATTTAATGGAGCTTTAGCAATATCTGGAGCCAATAAAGCCACCTGCTGGCCAGGCAGAAATTGAAAGGAGAAGTATAGAGCTGACGGCACAGCTTTATCCTAATGAATGTTTTTTTCACTGTACAACAAAGCCCTTTGGACAGTGCCTATAAATAAATCTCATCAGCACTCGTTTAATCTACTTAAATATGCATGTTCTACATTTCTGCGTGCTCCAAACTTTATAACCCCATATTTTTATTACAGGCTTGCTATTGATATTCCGGAAGCCTGTCAGCTGTATCCTTTGTATACTCTGCTTTGCAACTAGAAGACAAATAACATGACAGCTTGCGGCTACTTGTTGTCATGGTGTTCGTAGTATGCTCAGGGCAGTACCATATAAAGCATATTAAATATCTCTTCCTATTTTCATCAGCCAAATATTTTAACACTGGCACAGTGATGACAGGGGTATGCATTGGGAATGTATTATAAGGGGTGTGCAGGAATTACTAGTTAGAATGAAGTACGTGACTGTGTTCTTTTTTTCCTCCTACACATGTATAACCACCCACTTGATACAGAATGTGCAGCCACTGCTGTACAGTCAGCATGAATATGACTATAGGTTAATACTTTAGGATTATGCATTATTATATGTGAAGACAGTGATATTCTTTTTTACAGCTAAGACATTATCACATGTATGCCTATGATGAGCACAGTTTAAAATTAAAGATATTCTCATGGATTTTTTTCTTAGCTTGGTGTCTGAGATATAGAAATGCAGAATATATGACATCTGTAAATGTGTTTATAGGAGACCTTGGCTAGCAGTTATGCTATACATGGTATTTCTGGAAATAGAACAAGGTTTTGCATTGTGCTGTGTGAAGAATGGGAAAATGTTCCTTCCCAGAGAGAATCACATGTATATTCATATAGGTTATAGTTACTAATATAGAATTCAGGCCCGTATTCAGAGAACCGGACGTACTTTCAGTCCGCATTGGCGCAATCTACGTAAGAAAAAGATATGTAGATTAATTTAAAAAATGACTACGCATGCGCTGTAGTAAAAATCGCTAAACGCCAGACGTATATGTTATACATCTGGTTTTCGAATTAAAAGACTACATTTTTAATTTTATTAATAAACACTGATCCAACAAAACAAACAGCTAAATATACAACTATTAACTACATACAAACTGGTCATTTTCACATTCAAATGTCATGCACCTGGCTATCCATCTCCAATGATTCTAATGCCTGTAAATAGAACATAAGCTAGATACATTAGATTTCCACAATGAAATCACCATGGTTAGAGGTAACTGTCACATCATTAGTCTAAGTAAACTGTGTTCGGTCCGTTCGATAATCCTCTAAAGCTAGTGGAATTGTGTAAAACTCTTTAAATAATGTTGTAAAAGGTTCATCTCTTGTAACTAAGTGATTTATAGTTGACTGTAAAATCTATGTCTTTGTACATGCACATCCATGTCTGCATCCATCTATATGTCTTCCTTATGATTTCATTAGGCATGTGACGCACTACATGTGAAACACTTTCTTGGGGTTAGCAGGACCTGGCAAAGCGGGTACAAATAGGACAGTATGAGTATGTGCCTTAGTGCCACCACCAGCCATGGTTCACTTAGATGCTTTGGCAGTGTCCACTGATTGGACTCTTGGCTGTGAGGGACTTCATGGAGCCTCTCTTTGCAAATGGGCCGTGTGACATCATCAACAAGTAAGATGATTGGTTATTAATGTTGGGCCTACAGATGCCTGACTATTAAATTTAGATTCAAATCTGGAAAAAATATATATTATTTGTGTTAATATATCAAGTGTTCCACACAAATTTTAGGGGTATATATTTTAATGTTACATTAGAAGTCAAAGGCGCATTAGACAAAGGATAATTGTTGATCTTAATGATCATGGGCCGGATCCAGACCCCTGCATGCTTACCTTATGTGTGGGGGTCTGTCCGTCTGACAGAGAGAGAGGGGAGTGCATGCCCCCTGTCACTCCCCTCTCTCATGTAGACTTTGCGCTGCCATAAGCCTACCTTAAGTTATGATCACAGTCCGTATGACCACTGATCCGCAGCAGTGTGGGAGCCCCCCTCCCACAATGTACAATTACCATGCTTACCCCTGGCAACTTTAGTTAGCCATTTCCTAGGAACTTTCCGTACGATTCTTGCTACACTAGTGTTACTATTGTAATACTAGTGTAACATCTGGAGGGCGTATGTGTGTGCCTAAGTGGCCTGATGTTATCAGGTCAGAATCCAGCCCCATGTCTGTTGTAGCTTTCCTGATTTTGATATTTTTATGGTAACTGCAACAGCTATTCTCTTCATAATTCTGCTCTCTTTTGCACTGGTTTTGAATTCATGCTACAGGGCAATTTCAGGTCATTAGAATCAAAAAGCACCCTTTTTGATACCGCGGTAGATGCATGGGAAGATACTAGGATGGAATTCTGGACTCAAAGGATCCAGATCTGTCCAATATGCATTGAGGACAGGCGGTACAGAGGTAGGGAAGGAGGGGAAGGGATCTAAATTGTACAGTAAGGGCTGGTTTCAACACTTACGTACAATCCACATTTCCACAACACCCTCATTTGACGTGGAGATCATGTGGAAATGTTAAGGTAGGGTCTGTGTATTGTAACTAAAATGCAAACAAGGGCAGTGGCCTCTCTTTGTCTATGTGCTAATTAGGATGCAGCAGGGATTCGGCATCAGACATCCACCACAGTCGGAGTTTCAACCGAAGTGACAGCGGAAGTTTGGACCCATTCTTTCTCTTTTCTAAGTAGTCCTCTTAAATTGTAGCTGCCTTTTTAATCGGTTTCGTGTGATTACTTTAGACCATGGGCTAAAAGTGGAGATGTTGCCTATGGCAACCAATCAGATTCTAGCTCTTACTTTCCCATTACATACTAGAAAATGTCAGCTAGAAACCAATAGGAGCTGCTACCGGTGGCCGCAACCTGCTGGGCGACCTGCAGACAAGCCTAACCTCACTACCAGAGGCTCTAGTGAATACCAGGCCCCAGTTAGACTCCGCATCCTGGTGAATGGTTTCCTTCCAGTTTGTATAATATTTGCAAAACAACCTGAATGTCAATACTGGTTAGGAAATGGATTAAGTAATTTATGTTGTATTTAAACCATTTAGTTTTGATATGATTGTCTATCTTGCTTATATACATGCAAATTATTAAGTATACAATATTATAGCATTTATATAATATATATTAAAATGTTATTGTTTATTAAAGGGGTAATTGATACCATTTTCCATAGCACTTTATTGATAGCTGTTGTTGCATTTTATTATGCTCTGTGAAGGATTTTAGTTTCTGCTGGCGTGTGTAGGGCTTGCTATGCAGTACCACTGGAAAATAGAAAACCCATTTGTTTTATAGCATGAAAAGTAAAAATAAAAGGCATCAGAGGGGATTACTGTGCACTAATGCCTATGTTAAGTTTGTCTTGTATCGAAACACATTTCCTGTTTAGCTTAACAGTGGGTTGATGTATTTGCAGTTTAATGGGTTTATAAAAATTCTGTACAATAGAGATAAAAAAAAAAATTCCTTGCCGCAAAATAAGCTTTAAAAAGATATATTCCTTTCTCTAAAGTTTCATTACTTGGAAATTTGCTATAAAAATAAAGAGTGCTCACGCTCAAAAAAATGCGATCACAAATTGTAAGATAAAATTGTTATTTTATCTGAACTTGCATTGTGCAAGGTAAATGATATGAGATAGAAAGTAAACAAATTTATAGCTGCATGCCAGCATCCCATGGAAATACACTTGTAAGTTGGATAAGATGTATATACTTGGAGGCAGCATTTAGAAGCAAGGTAGTCAGTTTCAGTGACATATTATTATTCTCTACGGTTACATTGCTGAGACACTGACTTTTCAATCAAGGGCCCTAACAACTTTCTCTGTGCGCTATTTTGGTAACAGATTATATAGCTCTGTAATTCATCTATTTATTTGTGTTGTGGGGAGGAAAGGGTAATAAGCAAGCTAGCTTACAAGGGAACAGTGGTTAAAACGTTACATACAGTATAACATTTATAAAACTAGAAAACAGATAACAGCAAAATAAACTTGGACGTAACATAAGCAAACATGCAGATTTGACAGTTTATTCTATTGCAGTTCAGAGCATAAGAGCAGATTTATTTTTTTGGTTGTTGCTATGGGAATAGTATCTTTCCTGAAAATGTCACATTAGTAGTAATCCCCAGTAGTTACAGTCACATTGTTTTGTACAAACTGAATGCTTAAAGCCCTTCCTAGATAGAATGGCAAACCCAGAGTCCTGTCAGTCATTGCAAAGTGTGAGACAATCATGAATTAATCATTTAGACATACGTTTTAATAGTGCAATCAAATATTTTATTTAGGTGGTTCAGAAATAGGCAGCAAAATATTTAAAACAAAAAGATTTGTTTAAAAAAAGTACATATAACAAGGTTGTTTGAAAGCAATTGTCATTTGCCGTGATTATAAAGAATGGAAAATGGACTCTTAAAAAAATGAGGTCCTGTATGAAATCATGCGTGATGAACAGGCCATGGTTATTCTGTTGACCCTTTGAGGTCTATCTTACTTTTGTTTGTAGAAAACATAGACAGTCTCTTTGGGCCTGATCCAGACCTACGCTGGTGTGCATAGCGTATTATCGCCGAACGTACCATTGATACTCCCCTTGCTCGTACCTAGTTTAGCATCCATACGCTCGGCAAACCCTACCCTAACTTTTGTGTTCGTTCCCGTGGCATATAAACGATGCTTAGCACGCCCATACTGTACAATTTAAATGGCTCCCCCTGCCTACATTCCTTAACTCCAGCTTCCGTACTAACTTCGTACTATAAACACGCCCCGTCGTCGGAAAAAACGCAAACAATACGGACGCCAGAATCGCCGCTACGAAAAGGTGTTTGGTACGACGGAAGTTGTTACTATGCGCATGCTCAGTGCATTTTTACTGTCGTTTTTACGCTTACGATCAGCGTTAGATCGTTCTACATAATTTCACTCATATTAGATATTTACATTACTCTCATTCTGTTTATCAAACATCACCTGACTTTCGCAAGCTGGTATTTTATGGCAATGTGCATGACAACAGAGCGACCTATTTCCTCCCCTCGGCCTGCTTAAACTTTCTAAGGTGTGCGAAGGGGACCATGAAAATTTGACAGTAAGGGCTGGGTTTAAGTGTTCTGTGCAGATCAGCAGTCATCCACACCAATGATCAACACATGACACTTAAGGCAGGGGGTTATGGCCGCATAAGTGCTGCTAACTCTGCATGAGAGAGGGGAGCGACAGTGGTGTTCTCTCCCCTTCCCGTGTGTATGTGGTCTGGATCCAGCCCATTACACTTCTTACCTCTGTTACAGGGGCATTGGTGGAACATCAGAAATAATAGTTAGTAAATCCTGAATTCATTTTTGTTTCTAACATGTATAGTTGTTTTACATTTTTACACACATTTTTTTATGTATAGCTCTTGATGTATCATGTAAGACCTTACACATTAGTGTCATAACATTTATAACATTTTACAACATTTATAAAATGTGTATATTTATAAAATATGTATAAAATTAGCCTCCTGTAAAGTAAACATTGATAGACTCCTGGCTGGATCATCTCTACTTCTCTAGTAAATATTGTGATGCAGTCACTTTACTTTCACACTTCAGTTACTTTGCTGAAACACAGAGATAGGATGAGGGTGGCGCCCAGCACATTGAAAACCTGTATTACTGAAAATTACACTGACTTATCAGAAATCTACAGCCAGTCTATTTAAATATTGGATTACTGATTACTTACTTTCAGTCATACACAAAATGGAAGTTGTGCAGATTAATTTATAGGTAAATGTAAACAGGTGCATGAAAGGCCGGGGAGCAGGCCCGACAACAGGGGGGAGAAGGGGGACAGCTGTGACGGGCCTCACCTTCAGAGGGGCTCCCTGAAATCCACGTGTAGTTTTATCTCCACTGACAGCCTGTATCAGTGGAACAGCTGCAACTATGAGTCATCCCACGTGCGTCATGTGATCTCCCTGACTGCCATGCTGTGAAGACTTCCTCCTGCATCTCTGGATTTCTGAAGACTGGATTCTTAAGGTAAGGTAGGTGTGGGGGTAATGTCTGTCTCTCTGTCTATCTATCTATCTATCTATCTATCTATCTATCTATCTATCTATCTATCTATCTAGTTCATATCTGTCTGTCTGTCTGTCTATCTATCTATCTATCTATCTATCTATCTATCTATCTATCTATGTCATATCTATCTATCTATGTCATATCCAATTGATGGGAAATACTGGAGAGCTGAAGAGCAATGAATGGGGAATTTTTTTTTCTGACGGGCCTTTGACTAGTCATGATATACAGAAAGTTATTAGGGGGCAATGGCAAAGGTCAGGCTGTCATGCCAGGCAAGGGGCAGGCACAGAAGAGTGAGGGGCCTGCTGATGAAAGGAACTGTCTCAGGTTGTACCGGGCTGTCAGCTGAGCTGCCGGTAGGGAAGGGGGGGTGTAGAAGATGTCAGTGGTGGAAACCACTGGTGCTGGATACACATGATGGGGATACTGGGTGCTAGAGAGTAAATATATATATATATATACAATATATATATATATTGGAGACTAGGGGGCCTGATCCAGACCTATGCGCCGATGCGCTGTGATTAGTAAAGCACAGTGTATCGCCATGCACTCCCCCCGACACTCCTCCCTATGCGGGTGTATTTTCCTTCGCTTACACCGGCTGAAGGCTACCCTAACTTCAGCAGGCCTAAGCAAGGGAAAATACGCTCGCACAGGAGCATATGACCGCAAAACCCTCCCTCCCTCATTAAACTACCTCCCCCCGCCCACCTATACTAACCTGAACGTAGGGACGCTGGGGGACGTCCCCTCCAGTGTCCCTACGGCGCTGCTACGGACGCCCGATCCACGATTGGGCGTTTCCGTAGCAACGCCGGGCAACATCGTCCAATCGACGGCGGGCGTTGTTCTGGATCAGGCCCTACTTGCCTGCTTACTACTTGCTTAATTAATACTTGCTTACTTACTACTTGCTTACTTACTAATGTAGGTGATACACTCACACAGTAGCGTATCACCGCAAACCCCTCCCTCCTTCCTTCATTAAACTACCTCCCACAGCCCACCTACACTAACTTGAGCGTAGTAATGCTTTTCAACTGATCTTATGTCCAGTGTATTACCGCCGGGGTGCCTAGGCAGTAAGGTGCCCATAGGTCTGGATCAGGCTCTACTTGCTTAATTACCACTTGCTTACTTACTACAGGCCTGATCCAGACCTACGCTCGCAAGCGATCTTACGCTGGTCATAAGCGTAAAATCAGCTGAAAAAACGCACTGCGCATGTGCAGAGTGACAGCTTCCGGTCGTACCAAAGACCTTTTCGTAGCGGCGATTCAGGAGTCCGTATTCTTTGCGTATTTTCCGACGACAGAGCGTGTTTATATTACGAAGTTAGTACGGACGCTGGAGTTAGGGAATATAGGCAGGGGGAGCCATTTAAATTGTACAGTATGGGCTTGCTTAGCCCGGTATGATCAGCGCGTCGCTACGAAAATTCGTACTGATGCCGGGAAAAGTTAAGGTAGGGTTCAGCCGGCGTACGGAGGTAAAGGTAAGGGGAGTGTAATGGCAGTGAAAGTTTTTATGCTGGAGCGGTAATACGCTCTCCTGCGTAGGTATGGATCAGGCCCTACTTGCTTACTGACTACTTGCTTACTTACTACTTGCTTACTTACTGCTTGCTTACTTACTGCTTGCTTACTTACTACTTGCTTACTTACTACTTGCTTACTTACTACTTGCTTAATTACTACTTGCTTACTTACTACTTGCTTAATTACTACTTGCTTAATTACTACTTGTTTGTTTACTATTTGCTTAATTACTACTAGCTTACTTACTACTTGCTTAATTACTACTTGCTTAATTACTACTTGCTTAATTACTACTTGCTTAATTACTACTTGCTTAATTACTACTTGCTTAATTACTACTTGCTTAATTACTACTTGCTTAATTACTACTTGCTTAATTACTACTTGCTTAATTACTACTTGTTTGTTTACTATTTGCTTAATTACTACTAGCTTACTTACTACTTGCTTAATTACTACTTGCTTAATTACTACTTGCTTACTTACTACTTGCTTATTACTTGCTTACTTACTACTTGCTTAATTACTACTTGCTTAATTACTACTTGCTTACTTACTACTTGCTTATTACTTGCTTACTTACTACTTGCTTAATTACTACTTGCTTAATTACTACTTGCTTACTTACTACTTGCTTATTACTTGCTTACTTACTACTTGCTTAATTACTACTTGCTTAATTACTACTTGTTTGTTTACTATTTGCTTAATTACTACTAGCTTACTTACTACTTGCTTAATTACTACTTGCTTAATTACTACTTGCTTACTTACTACTTGCTTATTACTTGCTTACTTACTACTTGCTTAATTACTACTTGCTTACTTACTACTTGCTTATTACTTGCTTACTTACTACTTGCTTAATTACTACTTGCTTACTTACTACTTGCTTATTACTTGCTTACTTACTACTTGCTTAATTACTACTTGCTTACTTACTACTTGCTTATTACTTGCTTACTTACTACTTGCTTAATTACTACTTGCTTAATTACTACTTGCTTAATTACTGCTTGCTTACTACTTGCTTATTTACTACTTGCTTAATTACTACTTGCTTATTTACTACTTGCTTAATTACTACTTGCTTAATTACTATTTGCTTATTTACTACTTGCTTAATTACTACTTGCTTAATTACTATTTGCTTATTTACTACTTGCTTAATTACTACTTGCTTAATTACTATTTGCTTATTTACTACTTGCTTAATTACTACTTGCTTAATTACTATTTGCTTATTTACTACTTGCTTAATTACTACTTGCTTAATTACTATTTGCTTATTTACTACTTGCTTAATTACTACTTGCTTAATTACTATTTGCTTATTTACTACTTGCTTAATTACTACTTGCTTAATTACTTTTCTGTTTTTGAGGCCTTTTTTAACTGCATTGTAGTTACAAGAATGTTGAATTTATTGTACAGTGGTCAGAAGGATGCAGTCTGTATTGTATGGTGGCCTGTATGGTATAGTGGTCACTATGATAATGGCCCAGATCCAGAACATCGTTACTGTGTGAATTTACGCCTGGCGGACTTTTAAAATTGTGATTTTGTATGTAGTGAAGTGTATAGTATGGGCGTGTTTAGCTACATAAGTCCGTGTTGCCCATCTGTACATGTGCAGACGACAGCGGTTACGCGGCCAAAAGTTAAGGTAGGGTTTGGAAAGCGGAAAGCGGTCAAAGTACGTGCATTCAAGGGGTGTGCCTAGGGGAGTGTATAGAAGGTATGCATGCATAAATACGCAACACTAGTAAATGGATTGCAAGCAGAGTTCTGGATCTACCCCAATGTCTGTAAGGTATGTGTGCCTAAGATGTACAGTCTGTATTGTGTAGCAGTTTTTAAGATGAAATGGGAATTGTATAGTGGAGATTAGGATGGTGCCTGTATTGTATAGTGGAAACTAGGATGCTGCCTGTATTGTATAGTGGAGACTAGGATGCTGTCTGTATTGTATAGTAGAGGCTATGATTTGCTGTTTTTATTGTGGTTACAGGATTGTGTTTTATGATGCTTACATGGAAAGTGTTTCACAGTTAATAAAATGCTACCGAGTGCCCAGATCAGGGCTGATTGTGATGCTTATTGCACTGTCCATGCCTGCAACCAAATCCATACCGATTGACCCGCCCACAATCATCAATGAAGAATAATGACGCATATGACAGAGGGCGGGGCTTAGTATAACAGAGAGCTTATTGGCTTGCAGTGCCCTGAGCCAGCAGGGGATATGCCTCAGAAAAAGACTCTTGGCACCAGACAGGAGAGCCAACCATGTAAGGCCCCAGGCACTGTGCAGACCCTGGACCAGAGCGTCTCTATTCCCAGTGTCTGTTCCGTGCCATCGTGTCAGGGACTGGGTTGTGTCTGTGTTGGTGTTTTTCTGGCATTGCACGTGGTAGATGTTACACAACAAATTGCCTAATGTAAAAGAATGCAGCTATGTACAGGTTATAGTTATACTGTGACATTTTCACTTGGTTTCCTTATTATTATTTTGGGGGTTTTACCTTTAATGCACAGGTGTCACAGAACATTTTTAGGTGTGTGGGGTAGGGGTGTGGGTCCACATTGTGAACAGCCCTATTTCGATAGGGCCATTCTATCCCAGCCAGTTCCTAATCCTTACCCTACTATTAACCTATCCCTGACCCTCCTTTCCTCAGAGCCTTACCCTAACCCTCTCCCTGACCCCCCCCTTCCTCAGAGCCTAACCCTAACCCTCTTCCATGTCCCTATGCCTAACCCTCCCTTCCTCAGTGCCTAACCCTAACCCTCTCCCTAACACTAAAAGTCCCCAGAGTGGTTACTCACCTCTCCTGCGGTGGGCCCGGCGGCGCTTCTGAAAATGAATGGGTGAGTATTACGACCGGCATACTCACCCATTCAGAAAAAAGAAAATCTAAAATGGCTGCTATTCGAAATAGAGACTGACGAAAAATAATTTTTGTCTGTCGCTACTTTGGAAAGAGAGCAATCTTATGGGGGTCTTCCACCGGTGGGGTAGAGTGAGGCAAGGCATTGATTAATTTTGGCACACATATATATTGATACATTGATATATACAGAAGATAGATATTCATCCTCTGTTCTCTTACTTTCTTTGTTTTCTTAATTGATCCTCCTGACTATCTTCTTTTTGGTAAACGGGATGCAGACTTCACCTAAGGTGAATGTGTTAGAAGGGGTTGTATGGGTAGGCCTGCATACTGCAAGTCTCTATGACTGAAAGGGGTGACCAATCAGCAGGGTTTCCCCCTGTCAATCAATTATTTTTTTTATTGTATTACTTGGGATGTGGGGGCGGGGCTTGATAAAGCAAATTACATCACCAAGCCCGCCTAGTCCCTGGAATTTTAATATTGATAGGCAAGGGGTGGGATTTGAGGCGATGGTTTGCAGTAAATCACAGCATCAATGTTATTGTGAGAGATTTCTTGGCCCTCCAGGGATACCGGAAGAAATGGCCAAATTTCTGGAGTCTCCTGGATATTTCAGGAGAGTCAGCAACCCTGCATATCAGTAATCTTCTGGCTGACCAGTGTACTGAACTGGTCCTGGGTCAGCAGATTACTGATGAGTCTGCATGACTGAAATAACACCTCCCCTACTTGCCCATCCCCCCTGTTTTGACATGTTTTGTTTTATGTATCCAAAGGTCTAGAATATAGTCATAATCATATTAATAATCACATTCTTTGTTCCTGTCTGTGGCCAATAGATACTATATTGAAAGTCCCATTTATGTTAGTAAGAGGAAAGCGATTTGCCAATGACAGAAATCAGTTAAAACAGATACAGCGCATGCAGTCATTACTACAAGAACACATTTATTTACCCAGAGGGATGAGGTATGGAAATGGCTAGGAACCGGGCTATCTCATATCATTTGATAAAGACACAGAGATGGAGCAATGATGATGTAAAATATATTGAACCGGACGTGACAGCTGCCAACTGCGAAAAACTGCCAAAAATGCCAAGAATAAAAACGAAACATCCAGAAGCCACACTTCCATAGAATGTCTTGTAGCCACACATCCCAGACAGTCAAAGCCACAGATGCTAATATTTTATCAACATAATTATGTTTAAAGTCACGACAGCCAAAGAGATTTCTGGGCCCTACTTGAATCTCTAGCAGTAAAATCCTGGGTCGGTGGGCATTTGCACCTGGACTCTAGAGCTTCTTTAGGTCACACACTTGGGGCCAAATTTACTAAGCTGCGGGTTTGGAAAAGTGGTGATGTTGGTGATGGGGACCAATTACTTATATTTGCCCCCTAGGCTAAAAGTTGCCATCCAACCCCTGAACACTTGTATATTTCATGCATCCAGTCTGCTTACAGGGCATATGGAAATACTGTTTAAGTGACTTGTTTCCTGAAGTCATATTTATAGTTTACCCCAGATAATATCTGTCAAGTAAAACACGCATCGTGTTACATATCTCCCTGAAAGCAAGTAAGTAGTAAGTAAGTAAGTAAGTAAGTAGTAAGCAAGTAAGTAAGTATGTAAGTAAGTAGTAAGGACCTGATTCACAAATTCCATGCTTATACACTATGGGCCTGATCCAGACCTATGCCGATGCGCTGTGCTTACTAAAGCACAGTGTATCGGCGTTCACTTACCCCGACACTACCCCTGTGCGGGCGTATGGCCCCTTCCTTACGCCGGCCGAAGGCTACCCTAACTTCAGCTGGCGTAAACAAGGGTAAATACGCTTGGAAATGAGCGTCTTTACTAAAACCCCTCCCTCCCTAAACTACCTCCCCCCCCCCCCCACCCTACAATAACATTTGCG
>WWET01000044.1:194641-204925 GCA_011038615.1 Limnodynastes dumerilii | reverse complement strand
TATATAATGAAGTAATATTAGAAATACTTAAAAGTATTTAAGTTATATAACAACTTTTATTTATCAAGACTACTGAAGAATTTATGCCTTTATTTTCTTTAGAAAGGATAATTGCTGAAATCTGGATGCAACATAAAAGGATCAGCCAACATATCATTTCCTTTGGCAAAGCTGAAGAAAGGATTAGAAGCTCATTAGCTCTTGTGTTTGTACACTGTCAGCCACTGTTACGTTTGGGTGTAATTTGATTCTCTATCTGTGTTTATTGCCTTTGTAAGCATGTGATGCATTCATTACCAGGATGACGCAGCATTTGTAGCGATGCGCACATATTGTGTACGGAATCCATCCTTTGTCATTTATTCAATCACAGCAATGTTTCTAGAGCTAATTGCATCCTACTATTTGCTAATGGGATTGAGTTGTGATATGGCCTTGACATGTCAACTATAGTATCAAAAGAACTTTTTGTATATATAACATATATACATGTTTCACTAAAAACAATAGTGCTAGACTATAAAAACAGACTCTAGACTGGATCATATTTGGGCTTCATACATTAGCCTTTGCAATAGAGGCTAGCGTACAGAATTTGGAATCCTCACTCCCCCCCACTGCACTCCTACATGCGGATGGGATTTCTGTGCCCAGGACTCTATCTTAAGTATGCCTGTATGTGCAGAAAAGAGGATCCTACAAAAGGGCTGAAGTGCACATTTCATTGGAATTCTGCATTGGATGAATGATGGATGGCACTTACAGAAAGAGTATGCGCAGTACAAACATGATTATCGTCTTCTGTCCAATGCAGAATTCTGTGTGAACTTCAGTGTTATACGTAAAAAGCTCTGTTGTTACCAAGTGAGAATCATCATAAAATAAAACGTCTATGGTCTAAGGGCCAAATCCGGACTAAGGTCGTTTTAAGTATGCAAGTGTACCGAAGTTACACACTACTAAATATAATGCACTCCCCTGGGCACTTCCCCCACATGCACGTAACTTAGCTGACTTATGTCTTCTAAACCCTACCTTAACTTTTCCTTGCATATCTCTGGTCGTATGTATCACCTTGTCGTATGTAAGTGCCGAACCAGGCCTATACTGTACAATATAAATGCCTCCCCCCACCCACAATGCATAGTTTCATCTTGCATAGGGATGTCACACCTTTTTTCGTACGGAGTTACGCACTAGCTATGTATGATTAGAGATACGGGTCCTGATTCAGAGGCTGAAAATAAGAACTTAAAGTTACACCTGGGCTAAACCATGTTGATTTCAGGGGAGTCAAATTTCATTTGTTGCATCAATATTATAGTTAAAAGGTGATGTTTCCCAGCTCAAGTCTAACTAGCAGTTTAAAAGTGAAGCTGATCAGGTATCTGTGTGCAATAAGTAAAAGCAAAGCATTCTCCCTGCATGCATAGAATAAAATTAACTTGACTCCACCTGAAATCAACATGGTTTTGCCCAGGTGTAACTTTAAGTTATTATTTTCTGCCTCTGAATCAGGCCCACGATGCGGATCATCTACTACGCACATGCACAGTGCATTCCCATAGCCAGATTTACGCATACAGCGTAAATTAGCTGTCGTTATTGATTCTAGATCTGGGCCTAAGTATTTGACTGTTATTGAGATGAAGGACAAACAATTTTTTCTGAACTTCAATGTGTTTCATTTGGATTACTCTGGGGAGCCTGTCACATCAAAATCAATATTTTGGATCAAGCCCCATGTTGATTGCAGGGGAGTCACATTTCATCTGTTGCAAACAGTATTAGAGTTCAGAGGTGATGTTTCCTTTCCCAAGTCTAAATAACAGTGTGATAGTAAAGCTGGTCAATTCAAAGATATATACCTGCATGCAAAGAATACAATTAACGTGACTCCCCCTGCAAACAACATGATTTAGCCAAGGAGTAACTAATTTCAAGCACTTACTTAAGTCTGGATCCAGCCCTAAGACATTAAGGGCTCTTTTTTTTACTAAACTTAGCCATAGCAACCAATGAAATTCTACCTCTCACTTTCCTTGTATGTACTAGAAAATGTCAACTAGAATCTGAATCTGATTGGTTACTGTTTGTGGGATTTCAATTTTTACTTTTCCGGAGTTAATTAAATCTAGCCCAAAGTGTGCTAAATGCCATTTATTAGGGTAGCTGGCAGTGTTTGGGATGCCCTACGTTTAAGGCTAGTTTTATATTGTCACACTCTGTGAGACACAATTGGAAATCCCTGGATTGTGAGTTTCACCAATGGCCTTTCTCAGTTCAGTGGCTATATTTAACTATCTTATACACTTGTGTGCTGCCGTTTCAAAGGGGGTGTGTTCAAACCATTGAGGGAGTGGCTGTGTCTGCTTTGTCATGCCTACTTGAAGAAAAGTGCTAGATCACCCCTACAGTCTTTAAAAATAAAGAAAGAGAAAGGAATATAATGGAAGTGGGCTCCGATGTGGGCCCAACCCCCTGCTGCATGCCTTGGCCTCAGTATTTAGTACCCCCTAGTCTATCTTCCTTTACATTGCTAAAGGATTTCTGAAGGCTTTATACTGTTCCTCACATTGAGGCAGATTCAGAGCTCAAGTCAAAGAATGTAAATTAATATTACACAATTGAATGTGGGGATATACTTACATTTGCATGTAAAACATAAACACTGAAATGGCTTCTCTTTCAACTTTTGTTCCTCAGTTTAAATTGCCCCCAGTGACATTATAGATGACCATGGGGTAGATCCTGAACAACGTTTGCCGTACGTTTGTTCGCGTAGCGAATTTTCGCGTACGTAAATTCGCTACGCTACCCTTAACACACCCCCTGCACGGCCGTATTTTGTGAAGATACGCTACCCAAACCCTACCTTAACTTTTTCAAACGTAACAGCATACGTCCGCTAACGTGCGTGCAGACTACGCGAACGTACGCAGCTTAGCACGCCCATACTGTACACTTTAAATACCCCCCCCCCGCCTACTTCACGTAAAACACACGTATTCCTCACTAACGTAAATTTGGCACGCCCACACGTAATTACATACGTGAATTCTCCTTACGTTAGAAAATACGCTACGCGAATGTGCGTATTTTCTGCGGTGCGCATGCGCAGTGCGTACAAATCTGCAAATTTACGTGTCTGCCACACGTAAATTCGCGGAAATGCGTAGTTCAGGATCTGCCCCCATGTCTGTCTCCATGCCATTATAGAGAGCAGGAATTATTTACAGTGTTATCTCTGTGGTATTAGAAAGTTTCGGAACAACAGGCTTCTAAATAACAGAGCCAGTGCCTATAAATGATATAGAGCAGATGTTTGTTTAAAACAAACATTTCTGCCAAGAAGGAACAATATAAAGCAACTTCATTTCACATGATAAATACTTTACTACTTCATTTACAACTTTACCCTTCTGTAACGACTTGTAAAAGTGTGTTTTAGGTGCAGTCCAATCAATCCTCAGTGTTGCTTGCATTAATAAAAAACACTACAGAGTAATCAGTGTACCACTAGGTTTATTCATACTCATTAATAGAGATAAGCAGCTATGCCAGATGCACAAATTTTACTGGTTCTAAATGATAATTTTATACAATTTATTTGTAGAGGGTAGATGTTAGTTTAATAAATTATTTTATCACTTCCAGTTTTATTTACAGATGAAAATGCTTTCAACCTACTTAACTCTGTTCCCTGTTTACATCCTTTGCATTCTATGTGCCTAATGTTTTTCCTCCCGGGAAAGAAATGCCCTTCTCATCATAATCAGTTTGTTGACATGCATTTGGACGTTTGCCATTTAAATACTTGAGTAATTGTTCACTAAGGGTTTAAGACTAAATGCTACTCAACTCTTTCTTGGAGACTAAACCGATCTTTACAATGCAGGTTCATCCAGCTAATTTTAAATATGAGTCACTGAGGCTTTTTTCTGCTTATTTGTTTTGCTAATACGGGCTTTACTTGAAGGAGAACAATAAGTATAATAATCCATTCGTAAAATGCATATTACATCGTCTAAATCAAAGTATTAATGCACTGAAATGTTGAAAGTTATTTATGATCGGCAGGGGAAGTAAAAAGCTATAATCTCAATGTATACATGTCTCACGTGTTTGAAGATTAGATATGTGGTTAATCAATTTTAATTATTTGTCATTTTTGGTGCATTAGGGGTCTCTAAAGAATGAATGGAATAAAAATTGGATCATTTGCTCTTAAGTATCATTAGTTAAAACATGACATCCTTCTGGCTCTTTGCATGAATTTGTTTAATAATCAGAAAAACAATAATAGTAGAATTCTAGTGCCCAGATGAGGGCTACTGAATATCGAAATGTCTCTTCATACATCATCTTTGACCTTTTAACTTGCTATAGATGTAAAAGTTCAATACCAAATGCTGCCCAAACTGCCCATTGTAGTAAGAGTTCATTTATATGATCCAGCGGTGCACCCAGGGGGGTTTCAGGTTAAAAAAATTTTTGGGAAAAAATGTGCAAAAAAGTTCCTGCGAAAGAGGCGTGGCTTTGCGGCCAAGTGACACAAACTGACATGGAGGAAGATGGTCCTGGACTGTGCTGCAATAGGAAAGCAGGTGGGGGATGGTGAATAGGTCCTAACAAATTGAACAGTGCTTATGCACTGACACAAGCACTAGTCCATTGTGTAATGTGCTCTGCTAATGCATTGTATACTGCTATTAGATCTGTTTCTTCTATCTAAAACTACTATTTTAATGTGTGAAAGTAAATGATAAATTACTTAAAAAAATATTAAAAATAGGACTTGTTACAGCCAATAACCAATGCAATTCCTTAATGTAGATTTATTTTATTTTCATTATTTTCAAATCTACATTATAAACCTACTGCTTTCACAGAGAATGTTAATGAATGTCTTAGATATCTTGGCAGTCAGATAGTACGACCATATTATCAGTATTGTCATTTTACATATGTTTTTTTTTGCCATCATATTAAGTAGTTCTTTACAATTTTACACAGTCCTTCACATCAACCTCTGCCGCATTACGGTCTAATTCCCTAACATACACACAAACACATACACACACTCACAATCTAGGGGTGATTTGTGCCCTATGCGGCATGACAGTGGGGGTGGGGCAGGAGCAGAGTTTGGGCGGGATGGGTGGAGCTTATTTGTCCTGTTTTCGGGCTCCAAAATGTTGAGAGCTATGCTAATATACCCCATATGTATTACACGTATTGGAAACGCCCCTTTCAAAATCCCGTGTTTGTCACTGTGATCCTTATCAAATAAACCAAAGAAATCGGTGGGAATGCTCAAGTTATAAAAAACTGAAAATCCATTGGGATTGATGATGGCGTGGTATTCTTGTGTGGTCTTCAAACTTCTACATCAGGAGATCATGAATGACTCTAAGCTGTGTCTAGTTATCGCCCTTCAAAAAATTTACAATGTGAGTCAAGTGCTCCCAGAGAATAGTGTGGTTTACTGGGATGGAATGTCAGACAACCAGTTGGGTGCAGTTGTGGATTATGAAATCCCACAGCTGCAAGATCTGTTTCAGTACATTTGCAAATAATTCACCATGCATGGTGGTGATGGTGGTGTAGTAGAAGATTAGCTTCATCAGAATATGCTGGAGAGTGGGCACAGTTTGAGTACAAGATTGAGATGAGATGAGGCCTAGTTTGGGAATCGAACTCATGACCTCAGCACTGTGAGACACAAATGCTACTCACCGAGCCACTCTACTGTCCAATATACACTTCCAATTTACCAACAGATCTGAAATAATCATCTCTCCGATCTGCTGAAACATATATGTGCTCAAATAGTGGCAAAAAGTAACACAATAAGATTGTGTTGCTTGTGCCACTATTTACAGTTGGTTATTTTAGAGTTGGTTATTTGTTTTATACATTGATTCATTTATATTATTTTGTGTACAGCACCCAACACACCTACTTTTCTTATCATTTTGTACCAATTTTGAGAGAGATTTTAGTGGACCCTCTGAGGTGTTAGTGGCAGCCTTTCTTAATAAGTACCCAAAGGTTTGCATCTGTTTTAGCATATCTGCTGAAACAGTTGTGTCTGTTGGACACACAGACTTACAGCTGTACACACTACCTTAAATTTACCATCGGTGACGTCAATTTTTAGTTCATAAACCCAAATGGATGCAAACTGTTTTATCGCAACAGAACCCAATCGTGTGAGCAAACGCATCATTGGATCAAATCAACATAAATTGTATGCATGACCCAATAATTGCATAAGTGTATACCCAGTTTAAAGCTAAATGATGTACCTGTGGAGCACACAATAAGTAATTTATTTCTGTAAATTCAGCTTTTAGATGATGCAGAATGGACATCAATCTCCTTTCTTTTATGTCTACTTGTTGATGTAAATTAACGCATGATGAACAAAACTAATTATATAAACTATACACACATTGGAATATTTTTAATGAGCATTTATAAACAGTACGATGACCTAATCACAGATTTTCTCCAATTGTTCAGCTATATTGTGCTTGAATTTATTAAAAAGTAAATCTAAGAGTGTGTGGTTTAAACATGAACTTCACTCACCTGGTTTTACCTTTAACAAAATGACTATTTTAATGCAAATGACAAATTTAATCTAGAATCAGGGATTTTGCAATTCCATACACCATTGTCGTGTGAAGCTTATCAATATTTTTCCCTCCTCTCTATTTAATAGCCCCCCTGCCTCAATAACAAATGATGTGGCTTCATGGAGCTGGAGTAGAATGATGCTATTCACATAGAATCGATTTATCAATACACTGTACTGCTCACTTTACAGTAGGAGCAGGAAATATGCAGCATTCTAACCTGCATGCCTAGTGAGACTCCCAGAAGCTTAGGAAAGGTGGCCAGATCAATAGGGCTTGAACATTTTAGTCTTTAGTCTTTAGTCAGCTCTGGAAAACACAAATAATTTGAGTCATGTTTGTTCCAAACAGTATCTTTTTTGTCAATAAGCCACAATTTAATTCTGCGTACAAAGTTTAAACTTATTTCAACATGGATTAGGGACAGACATATGCGACTCTAACAGTGTAAGTATGTAGGAGCATTTGGAAATTATGTTTACAGTGTAAAAATGTGTCTTCTTAATCTGCTCACGTAATTTATTTTACAAAACTGTACACTTATAAAGATTATGTTGTTTTGCTGCAGTTTAATTACATTCCTGAAGTATTCTGTTTAAGTCTTATCCTGCCTTACCCTTTGCTTTATAGGACGTTTTGAGCTGGTAAGCAGAAATTCTAACATTGCTAACAGAAAACTGTCGAGAATGCTAACAGCATTAGATGTTTAATCAATAGATTTGTTCTCTGATATATTTTGTTTCAGACAGGTTTTAATATGGTTTTAATCTCATGTTCTTTTGTTACTATGCAAAACATTACAATTTTGTATGCTGCTATAAAATCCTTAAGGATTATCTATCTATCTATCTATCTATCTATCTATCTATCTATCTATCTATATCTATCTATCTATCTATCTATCTATCTATCTATCTATCTATCTATCTATCTATCTATTCACATATGAGTTACAGACCGGATCCAGGCTTGAGAATGTTACCCCACTGAACATCCGTATCTATCCATATATCTACTGTATCCATCTGTCTTATTATTATTCACATCAGCTCCATCTACTCACATTAATATTCTGGTACAAAAAGAAGCCAAAATATATGTTTTTGGATAGTTACTCAGCAGTTCTCTTCCCCTAACACTGTCAAAGACTGCAACAGCACTAGAGGGGTAAAGAACAGCCTGCTAGGTGCTCCTTCGGGAGAATGAGGGTTTTCTTGTAGTGGTACACCTGCGGCTGTCCTTTGAGCTTCCCTGAGTTCCTTCGCCTACTTTACCTTACCTTGCTACAACATACAAACATACAAAGAGACGCTTGTCTGACTACTACAGACAACACGGGAATTAGAACACACCCATGGGCCTCCAATTCTCTAACTGATTGGAGCATTGCAGCGGCGTCAAGCACGTGAGATACATCACACACTCACTGATTGCCTCTGGTTTCTTCAAGAACCCAAACAAAGGCACATATTGCCCTAAAGTAAAATTGCATTGGTGGAAGGTCTACTTCCGGCTTAATGCCAGGACCAACATTTTGGCACTACTAAGAATATCAATATACTTCCGGTTTGGATCCATAAATACCATGGCCTACATCCTGTGTCATTTTTAGAGGTTACTATATCTTTTTGGCACTTCAAGCACAATAGTGACCTTTCTCTGTGGGATATACTGTATAGAGTAAAACTTATTATTCTCTCAACTGCTACAAAAAAGTGATAAGCTCAATGGGGCTGATCCAGAGCTACGCCCGCCGTAGTTAAAACGGCTGACGTAGGCGAAAGATCGTCTGAAAAGCCGATCTACGCATGCCCAGCGTAACTAAGACATCGCCCGATTGTGGATCGAGCATCCATAGCACCAGCATAGTAACGCTGGATGGGGCGTCCCCCAGCGTTTCTACGCCGAGGTTAGTGCAGGGAGGCGGGGGGAGGGTAATGAGGCTGGGAGGGCGGCTTTATCGTACTAACACCGCTGTCCCAGCGTATTTACACTCCCTGAAGTTAGGGTAGCCTTCAGCCGGCGTAAGGGAGTGTAAATACGATAGGGCAGGGGGAGTGTCAGGAGGAGTCCCATGATGTAACGCTGAGCGTTAGTACGCTCAGCGCTACATCGTAGGTCTGGATCAGGCCCAATGACTCCCCCAGCCTTGTCTTGATTCCACAAAAAAAATTCTGTGCTAATTTAGGATATCTTTCAAGCGTGTTATAAAAGCCAATTCCAAAACCACACAGCACCTGCTAATGAATAGAGTTGGTTATCCCAAGCAGCAGAGAAGGAAATCTGATAAAAGAAAAGTGAGTTGGCGGATATGACTATGGATAAAGGTCGTGTAGTGGTTAACTCCTCATACCCCACATCGGCTATGGACCCATTTTCTTGGATTTCATATGAAGTTGATGTGCGGACCATAAAAGAAACAATGAGGCTACTGTTAGCTGCACAAGTGCACAAATTTGAGGCTTCTATAAATAAGATTAAAGAATGATATGCATATTGGAGAACTTTTTCCCGATTTTGGAGACATAATGTAGCAATAATCAACTACCAGCAGATAAAGCTTCTATTATAATCGAAAGGGTGCATTGTGTGGGCCTGTGGGGGTCTAGTAGGACCCTCAAATGATTATATAGAAATATCTTGCTTTAAACATATATATTATACTGCTCATAATGCTTGTGCAATAGTTCTGCACAGAATTGATTCTTACACATTTTGTTTTTCTGACATGAACAAGAAGCCAGACACCCAGGAATGTCTTATCTGACAACTCCGGCCTTGCTGCTAGGACATTAAAATCTGAGAATTAGTGAAGAACATATCAACATGACATATACCATAGTGTGATAAGGAGAAGGAGATGTCCTGACCTTAAATTTTAAGACAAAACAAGACCTTGAGAAATATCCTGATCTGCAAAGTTTGAATTAGTTTAATTAGCTGTTCTGTGTATAAATATGAGAATCTGTTTCAATAAAATTTGGATCAGCTTGGATACCAGACACTCACTGTATGGTCTACAATCTCTGCACCCCGATCGATCGTATACTTGGGTAAGATTGCCTTATGCAATTACAGGTTGATTTAGTCTCCAGCCCACCAGCTGACAGACAGACTACTCCAACATTTCTTGGTGCCGAAACCCGGGACCTCTACATCAGATGATAGAAATCGCTCCACTTCAATACAGGAGGCAACTACTGACTGCATAAATCCGTATAGTGAGTAATTTTATGTTTATGTGATTTTCACCATTATTTATTCCACACTCAGTACTTGTTTCTCATGAAGGTAATTCCTATTGTCTGATAACATGAGGTCCCTAGATAACATGAGGTCCCAATTGATAAGTCAATAAGGTCATCAGTTTTAGTAATGTTTCATTGTACATTGGTACAACTACAGATGATCTTAAGGAAAGACCAAGAGCTTTCATCTTTAGATGTCTGAACTGTGCCCCAAGGATTGTTATCTTATCTGGTTGGCTTAAAAAAGATCATCTTCAGTGAGAAGGCATCTACGTTTAACAATAAAATACTGGCATATGTCTCTCATTCATCTAAAGCTAGAGACTTGACAAGTTTAGTAAATAAAACCTTCCATTTATTTTACATTCTTTTACACTCATCTCTGAAGAGCG
>WWET01000044.1:173220-191021 GCA_011038615.1 Limnodynastes dumerilii | reverse complement strand
CGCCGTACTAGCGACGGCGGCCGTAGCTCTGGATCAGGCCCAAAGTCTTTGTGAAGAGCATCTATCTACTACACATTATTTAAGAAAAAAAATGATATGAGATTTAATGCAAAAGCTTTGATCTCCAGTGCTGATTTAACAAAAGCACCGTTAAAAAAAAATAATGCAATGTTTTTGTTTGTTTGTCTTTTTGTTTTATTAAATGCTAATATTTCCCAGTGAATACAGCGTTTGGAAAAATTAATTAGGAATTTATTGTTTCTTATAAAATTTTGCTATACTAATACATACATTTAATTCTTTATATAAACTTAAGTTTAAGTTTTAGAAGCTTATTTATTTCATTAACAGCATGCATTATGTTAGCATATACTTCCGCTACTACTAGGATGGGCCACCTTTGGCTTTGATAACAGCTTTTACTAGGTGTGTCGTGTTCTCAATGTGCTTCTTAGCTAACCTAAAAAATTTCACTTAATTTGACAACCACTGTATATGTTGTCATATTGTTATTTATTGTTGTTTCATGTTTCATGTTATTCATTATTTATTTATTTTTAAAAAAGTTTCAAAAATAAAGGATTATTGAGAGTACCTTCTCATACTTTATTAGGTGTTTGTCTACCTAGAGCTCAGCCTCAGAGCCTTTGCAGATAACCTGTAATGTTTCACTGTGTAAGGTGGTAGCAGAAGGGCCAATCAGATCCCTCAGTTAAAGAGAGTGCCCTGCTCTCCTCATCACAACAGTGGCAGACATAACTTTCACTTAAGCTTTGACAGTCATAGTAAGTACCAGGGTTTTTTTTTTTTGAATATTTCATTGGGAGCTGCTGCTGCATTCTCAGAAAAGAGATGTCTGTTCTCTTCTTTTAGCATAGGAAAGGTGACCTCAATGAGAACATAAATATGGAAGGGGTGAAGGATCTTTTACAATGCTTTGCAATTATATTTTTTAATTAAAATTTATTAAAATACTGTTTGTGATGAAAATAATAGTTCCACCTATGTTTTAAACAAGTCATTTATATTTTAGCAATTCGTATTAGTCTGACATTTCTCATTGCACAAATATAATTTAATTTAATATAATTTATAAAAAAAAGTGGAATCTTTGTTAACCTTTTAATTATTAATAAATTATAGGATTCGTTTAAATTGAGTTTAACAATTGTACCTTTCTTTTTTAATTCTTACAGTAATAACTGTGCTTTCTTTTAAAATTTCTCTGATTCCTAAATGTCATCTCTATTCTATTTCTGTTCTGTGGAATAAGAAACAGAAAATATTCAAAGCGTACAGAAGAGGTAATTTTATTGTACTACTTAAATAACAGTTAATGGTTTTATCAGAGTCCATAGTGAAGGTTTGGAAGAGGTATTGCCTATTAAATCTAATGGTTTCAATTTTGTGCTTCCTAAAACTGCATCCCCAAAAGCTGGCAATTAGAGTGAACCTATTAAAAATCCCATCAAGCGGAATTAAAGTGTTGTATTTCATAAAAATGTTAGCACTTTTTTGTTAGACCTGTACGTGTGACCTTTGGATCGTAACTTTAACTTTACCATCCATTTGCAATATTTGCATGAAAAATTGCTTTTAAATGTGATTTAGCCTAAAGAGTTCTTTGTTAAATTTAAGCAGAGTCAATTATTTTATTTTATTTTGAGAATATTGCTTTACAGAAAGGATACAAGCCAAAGGTTTGTCTAAATAAGAGTCTGTAGATGATGTGTTAAATGCACACAGACTTTCATAGAACATAAAAGCATAACTGACTCATTGATTAATCTGGTACTTTTAATAACAATGAACCAGATTCAGAGTTAATAACGTTAGACCACTTACACACTCAAGAGGGCGCTAGTGGAGTAACACTAGCGTACCTAGCATCGTACGAAACTTAGATCCATAAGATGCCATTTCCGAGGAAATGGGTTGTGCTTTCCCTCCACCCACTATAGTGGGCAGGGAGAAGCATGCTAATTGTACAGTGTGGGATGGGTTTCCCTCACTCGTACGGATCAGCAGTTGTACGGACCACTGATCCGCATGCTGTACTTAAGGTAAGCTTATGGCAGTAATTGTACAAAAAACTTTGGATAGCGCTAATAGCAAATGGGAGAGGCACTTCTAGTAGATACTATATTAACTCCAATTAATTAGGTGTAGAACCTAGTCGCTGGCTAAAAAGATTGGTGGTAAATAAACAAAACAAAGACAATTTTATGTAAACAAAAATAATAGCCGCGCCTGAGACACCAAATAATTGGAGAGAGGAATATTAAATTGAATGATAATGAAAATAAATGAAATGAATAAACATAAATAATAAATAATACATTTAGAAAATAAATGAATGAGTATCTACAAAGTGGAATACAGTGGATAGTACTACCATGTAAAACAACTTATTTATTCAAAATTGCAAAACATATGCTAAAAGAATTAATCTACACTCGGTAAGTGGTACCAAAAACGTATGCAAAAGGACACTAATAAATCAAGTCCTTACAGACTGTGCAAAAGTAACACATGTAGCTTTGAATCCTATAGCACAGTATTTTTAAGAGGTAACCGTGTTCAACCTCCTGCCACACGGACAGGGCAGGTGGAGAAATGTTTGGGACTGTAGCAAAAGTCCCAGTGACAAATAAATAATGAATCAATCCTTCAAAATAGTGAATATGAGAAGAAGTTGTTATTCCTGGGAGATAGCAAAGTCAGATGATGTATCAATTTGACCCACAGTATAGATGGATAGTATTAACAAATAATATAGTTCCATGGTAAAATGAATCTTGTGAATCTCATTAGTCAGCAGTGAATATAGCTGTTTGAAAGATATATACCAAATTCATGCCACTTACTGAGGAAATGGATAAATAGAATAGTCAAGTCAATTGCTGAAATACTTCTGAAAGTAGATGGAAACAACTCACAGTTAGATGGTCTGCTGCAGCATGGATAAAGTGCATAGTGCAAAAAAGTGTCTGTAGTATAGCGTGCTTGCCGGAGCTGCCGCGGGCGTCCCCACGGTGATGGTATTAGCAAGTGTTAGTCCGGAGATAACTTGGTAGGCACGCTAAAAAATTGTAACAATCGTCCGGTATCACGAATCAAGGATGCGGTTAGTAACACACACTTCTGCGACGCCTTTCGTCAGTAAACAGGGACTTTTTACGGACAAAATGTGTTGCAGAAGTGTGTGCTACTAACCGCATCCTTGATTTGTGATACCGGACAATTGTTAGTGTAGATTAAATATTTTCGCATATGTTTTTCAATTTTGAATAAATAAGCTGTTTTGCATGGTAGTACTATCCACTGTATTCCACTTTGGAGATACTCATTCATTTATTTTCAAAATATATTATTTATTATTTATGTTTATTCATTTCATTTATTTTCATTATCATTCAATTTTATATTCCTCTCTCTTTAATTATTTGGTGTCTAAGGCATGGCTATTATTTTTGGTTATAGGCTTATGGCAGTGTAAGCTGACAAGGGGCTTTCACTCCCCTCTCTCTGTCAGATGGACATAATCCTGCATGTACAAAAAGTGTGCGGGGGTCTGGATCTGGTCCAATAACATGGTATTATGCGACCACACCTGCTCAGGATCTAGAAATCCATACTTTCTGATGGCAGGGTGAAATGAGGCAGGTAGCATACAGTGCTTTTGCTAGGTGGGAGGTATTTAAATAGTACAGTGAGGTCTTTTTTAGCCTTGTCACCTTTTTACATGGGTACGATGCATAAATATTAAGGTAGAGATCTGCTCTTTAACGCCTTGCAAGCAAGGGGAGTGACCTCTGTTTGCCTGTATGGGTGTTTGGATACAGTGGGGATCCGGCATTAAATCTCCTCTGTCGCTGTGCTTAAACATTTGGGACCGGATTCAAACCTAAGAAGCTCCAGCTTTTGAAATGTGGATTTCTAAGAATCAACCTACTATGCATGTGTGGTAGGTTAATGACACAATCTACATACCACTTAGGTATGTATATTCACTATGTGTAGTCTTTAAATACCGCATGAAATGGGTTAAGAAAAAGGAAGCGTGCTAGTGCCGCCTCTGGTAAAAAACTAAGAGTGGGAGGGGGGGCGATATGGATAGGAGCCAGGGAGGGCAGAGTATGGAAAACTGTGCATATTTTCCTTCTTAAAAACAGGGGGTGGGTTGTGGGGCAGGATGGGAGAGTTAGGTGCAGATCCGGCCGCACCTAACTCTCTCTCTTAAGAGTGAATGTGGTCCATATATAGTACAACTAAGCAGCAGACAATTTAACACTTCCTACTCGACTTCAGGTTTATTTCTGTAGCTTACATAAATGAGCAATTATGCCTATGTTCATTATTGCGCTACACTAAACAGTCTGGCCCTGGTGATGGTGATTCCCTAAGAGTAAAGAGAAGAACAGAAGTAGTGTAATGTAAGTAGATTCTAGTCCATGTGCACACACAGTTCTCAGTTTATATTATCAGTAAAGGTCATGGTTGTGTAGTACATGTAGTGCTAAACAGGAAGTAAATGATTATTTTGCAATGGTTTTGTGTTGTAGAGAATTGAAAGTGTGGAATAATATATAAAGTCTATTCCTGATCATTGCCTGAACCTTCTAGTATTTTGATTATAATGAAACTCCAATTATATCTCCAGCGCCAAGTCGGAATTTGCGTGCCTCTATAATAGTGTTCAAAACAAATTAATATCAATTTAATTAATCAATGAATTAAATAGTTAACTTTTATAATCTTGGTGATGTGTCCAGCAGCAGCCCTGGGAATGACCAATTCCCTTCTACCAAAAAAACATGAAAAAATAAAACATTTATAGTGCAATACTTATTAGTTTTTGTTTTTTTAGTATCTTGACTGCTGCGAGTAGCTTCAAACCAGAGAGACTGATTGTTTATACATCTGCCAAAAACACATATGGGCAAATCATGGGCCGTATTCAGAGATCCGCCTTTTCCCCGCTTTTCGTGCGTATTTTTAAGTATGTTTCAACTGCGCATGCATAGTACCTTTTATACACTGTTCACGTAGATACGCGCGGAAGTGCCTCATGGACGGACTTGTGAATCGCACGTGGGTAAATATGCACAGAACTCCCACGGACAAATATGCACGGAGGAATTTACATACAAATGGGCGTGGCAAGGTATTTAAATTAAGGGAAGTGGGCGCGATTATAAATATACGCATGGACGGAGGACACATATGCTCGGGCAAGGCCACAGAGAGTTATGGCTCCGTCCGTGCATATATTTGCGCTCTTATCGCAGCATGGAAGTCTGAACACAGCCCCATATTTGCATGTTGAATATGTAAAGTTTTGAGTCTTCTTTTTTTATAGGGCTAGGGCATTTAGTCATTTTGTTCAATGGGACTAGTGCTATTGTTTAGTACATTCTTTATTCTTCTAAGACAATAGATCAAGAAATGACCTGGTAAGAGTAGATATGGTGGAGATGTCTGGTCCCAAGGGATGGACCAGTTTGGCAATCAGAGGGAAGTGGTGTTCAGTAAAACAGAGGCACAAGTACAGTTAATAACTGCATTTTCAGAAAGGTAATGGCTGTGTTTTGTGTTTTTAGCCTCTTTCTGGCTAAGTAGTGGCCCCAGGAAATCCTGCCACGGAAGCCAAGTAATGCCCTCCATTGTTGTTTTGCAACAATAGTCATCTGGGATCTCTAAGGGTCATTCCCCGTTAAAATTGAAGTCAAGATATGAGAGATGAAATAGAGGCTATACTCATTGCTGGTCTCTTTTTGATCTGTACTAGATTAGAATGGTCAAGCTGGACACTCCCTAATTTTGAATGCCTCCAGTGGCATCATTTGTAGTTTCACCTGCAAGTTCTTAGAAGGATTACCTGATAATAAGTAAATAAAAACCCCAACTCCATGCAAAGGGACTTTATTCTTCAGAAGTCATTGGCACAGACATGGTAAATAAAATACTGTAAAGTGTCTAAAATTAACTTACAAAATTTATTCAACTCCATTTATCCACTAATAGTGTTGGCAGAAAATTCTTTGTCATGGATGTTTTTTATAAGCTACTCAGCAAATTATAAATTGATTGTGATTACCTTATGAGATGCATTGCTTAAATTACACAGCTCAACTTACAAGTTTCAAATAAATTGTATCAGTTTGAAATGTTGATCGATTTTATATTATTTTTAAAATCACTTTTCACCTGCCATGTGATGGCTGAAAGATTTCCATTTTCTTCCACACTTGACATTTAAACAATAGTTAATCATTTTAAACTATATTGCAGCCTCTGCAAAATTGTAATGATCTATTGTTTTACATTAATTCTGTAACTTCATTATAACAAGGCTTGAAAGCCTTACTACTCACAATGAGAGATGCACAAAATGTGAATTGTTTATACATTGTTAGAAATATTTTTGCATTAATTTAACATTGTAAGTTGTTTTATTCAAATAACTTGACATAGGCCTCTTAGATTAAGTACTGCATTGTTTGCTATTAATTTTCTTAGAGGTTATTTAGGACAGATGCTTTGTGCAAAACACAGAGATCAAACAAATCGTATGATGATTATAATTTAGAACTATAAGCCTGTTTTTTATGCCCACGATTTGGAGTGACTACACTATAATGACATCCATGTGTCTCCTTTGTGGGACACTCACAAATACAAACTTCCAACGAGTTTGGTATGCTGGTTCGATTTGTCTATTTTAGACACATTGGTTTCCAACTGCTGAATTTTCTAAACCAGTCACTTCTGCAACTGCTGGAAATTAAAAAGCAGTTGAATCAGTGACTTGTCAAGATGGTAACCCTGCTTTGCTAAATGGTAAGATTGTCCCTTAACACTAACCCTTACACTAATGCTAACACTAACCTTTGTATTCTATTACCCAAACCTTTACTCTATTTTCAGTAGCCTAACCCTATTGTTAACCTTCCATCTCCTGTACACTAACGCTAACCTTAACCTTCCCTCTCCCACAGCCTAACCCTAACCTTAACACTTTTCTCCCGCAAATTAACCTTACGATGCTCCACAAGCTGCCGCTGCCCGTCGCTATTTGTGAATGAGTATTTTATCAAAGCAGGCCTTTCGCTTAAGGCACTTGTTCCCAACACTACTTTTTGAAATGAAAAGTATTTTGAATATTGTATAGACACAATCATATTTTAAATTCGACCATCTAAGCAGAAATTGCATCCCACTTCCAACAACTATGAGCTACCCAAAGTTTTCCAATTTAGCCACTCAAAAAATGCATAGGTTGTGATGGGTGTAAAAACAAAGGCAATGCTAATACTGTAAATTGATTAACAGGAAATGGCCACTAGCAAACTAAACACAACCCCTTTGTTAGAAGTGTCATTACTGTGTAGGTCTAATGCATGTGCAGTTGCGGCCAGCTGTAATTTGACTACAATGCATGAAAGCTGAGAAGAACACAGAAGTCTAAACCAGGCCCTATATTTTTGTTTGGCTGTAGGTCACCGCTGTGAACAGCTGCTTTTCGAAAGGGCTGTTCGCAGAGGCAATCAATCGATCTCCAGAACAGCAAAGAAGGAGCTCCGAATGGTAAGTCTAAATTTTACCTAACCATTTCCCTAATCCTTAACCTAACCCTCCTCTTCCATGACTCTAAAACTAACCCTCCCCTTTCATTATCCAAACCCTAACCCTTCCCCGCAGCCTAACCCTAAAACTCCCCTTCCTGTAGCCTAACCCTATGACTTCCCTCCCCATAGCCTAACCCTAAAAATCCCCTTCCTGTAGCCTAACTCTATGAATCCCCTCCCCATAGCCTAACCCTAAAACTCCCCTGCCCATAGCCTAATCCTAACACTCCCCTTCCTGTAGCCTAACTTCAAGACTCCCTTCACCGTAGTCTAGCCCTAAGACTCCCCTTCCCATAGCCTAACCCTAAGACTTCACTTCCTTGCAGGCTGACCCTAACCCTTCTTTTCTATGACCCTAACCCTAACCCTCCCTTCCCCAGAGCCTAATCCTAAAAGCCCCCAAAGAGTGTTACTCACCTCCGATGCGACGGGTTCAGCCATTTTTAAAAATGCTGCCTTTTTTGAAATAAAAATCAATTTCCGTCTGTCTCTACTTCTAAAAGACAGCATTCATGGCGGTGGTTATTGTTTCATGCGTTACAAAATTAATGCAACAGGTGTAAATATGGTACACAGTATTTTAGGATAAGAGTCTGTAAACTTGATGCTGCAATAATTAAGGAATGGATTGTGCGACATCTGTCTTCTGGTAAATTGTACTTTTTCCTTTGTATTTGATAAGTGAATACATTAAAGGCAGATGTATTCTCGTCTATGTATGTAGCAACAATGTTGTGTGGTGACCAAGGTGAAGATAGTTAGGTATATATGACAGTTGGAAAACTCCCCTAAATGTACATATACTACAGACATCTAGCAGCATTGTGCATTCACAGCACCCGCAAATGTGTTTTCAGAACAATGCATGCCCAAAAAATATGCACACACAAATGTGTACTATGATGAGTTGTACATATTTGAATGTATACCACTTTACATTCAAAGGAAGTTACAGGGCATACTGACACTAGTTTATGATGTGTGCAAGCAAGTTGCATGCAATTGTCATAGTAGAGGACCAAGACCCGATAGGGTTACAGGCAGGGACCCATTTTGCACCAGTCAGGCAAGGGTTAAGGATTAATTGGTTTAGATGTTAAATTGGCTTAGATAGTAGGGGGCATGTGGTTAAAGGGGGGAATAAAAGGTCAATCAGATAGGAGGGTCTTCCTCTTGGGTTTGTAAATCTCCCTCGCATCCTCCGCCCATTAGAGTTGTTAAGAATTTACTAACATGTACATTCTTTCCTACATTCAGACGATGCATGGCTAAGCGTTAGCAGTGGGGGGTCAGCATGGTAGTTTGTTGCAAGGGGAATGATAAGTGCAAATGGTGTTTTGGTTCTCAACCCAGGACAGATGTGAGGACACCATTCCCTAGCAGTTGGGTCCATAGGTATGCCACCTTCCAGGTGCTGGGGTGAGCAATGTGATTGGGTTGCTGTTGGTATAACTGCTTTTGCAGGAGGTGCAAAAGGTGTTATAGTTATGTTAAGTCAAGTTAGGTGCTGAACCCATCATCTGCTATTGACCCACCTATTTACGTCCGGATAACCAATTAATAATCATCAGTTACAATTCGTCCAAATGAAATAAACCATGGGCTAGATCCAGACCTAAGTTCACTTTAAGTACGATCTTGTAGCGTTTTTACATAATCGTAAGTATAATGCATCCACCGGGCAAACCCTGTCTTAACTTTTCCTTGCGTAAGCACGGTCGTACTTAATGGATTGTCGCATGTAACTGGCTAACCCAGCCCATACTGTACAATTTAAATGCCTCCGTCAATACGTATTTCCGGCTGTCGCAGGGATGACACGCCCCTTCGTACCTAGTTACGTGGAAGGAACGTACAATCAGAGTTACCATGCCTAACATCTGCCGGGTGCATGCGCAGTACACACAAATAGTCAAAATTATGCATGCAGCAAGCGTAAATACGCTCTCGTACTTAGCTCTTGATCTGGCCCCATGTTCCCTTTTCAAACGTAGCTTGTGTAGCTGTGTCTTTATTTCGGTAAGGTGTGCCTGGCTGGCTGGTGCATGAGTAGGGACTGTGCCATTTATAACATTTCTAACTGAACTGCATCTTCTCAACCCTGGTGTAAGTACATATCTGGGGCTGTTTCTAAATATCTTGTCATTGCACACAAATTGCATGTGATACTTACATACTATATACCCTGTATGTAGAAATAATGCTACTGTTTTTGTGACCTATGTTTGATCTGTTAAGCCCTGGTTATTAATATTTTTTAGTTACTTTTAATATAAACCATTGTTGAGAGTGATAGTATCTGCTCAGTAGCAGTAGTCTTCAAGTTGCATGCAGTAAAATTCCAGAACTATTTATTCAGTACCATATATTTGATTTTTTTTTACATATTGTCACGCTTGGATTGTTTGCATTTCTGTAAAACAAAGCCCTTAAGGATTCCCCTTAAACAACAACCTGCTTATCGGCAGAATCAGAAATGTAAAGCTCCCACCACATCATTATGCTCTAGAGCACATGATTGTACTATTAAATATTCTGAATATTTTCAGAAAACTATAAAGTCTCATATCCATTAATAACTTTTTAGGGGCCACTTAGCCTAAACACATTCTTACTCTGTTCTATCTCAGTCATTTCTCTATGGATGTTAAATTAACATTCCAATGGGCTAATGGATGTAGCTTCATTGCCTTTATGTATTATTATATACATGCATTATTGATAGAGCTAAAATGACTCTATGGTTTGAAAATTACAGCACATTTCCACATTTCTCTGGTGTCTGAAATCATTAAAGCAAATGTGTGCAACTAATATTTCTACATTTTATTTTACACATAGCAGGTTAGGTAATGGTTAATAGCTGTGTGCTAAAACATTTCCCTTCCTTGTTTATAGTAACCCATAGATTGATTTAAGCAACCGCCATCTTGTATTACTCTGTTTGGAGGCATGTCTGGGACCACATCTGCCAGGAAGTGTTGGTCCACGGAAGTTATATTGGAAGCATTTAGTGGGGCCTTTAGGTGAATTAGCTCTCAATTTCAGAACAAATGATATGTAACCCAATATAACAACTCTCATAAATTAGAGTTAGTACAAACTATAACAAAAAACTTTGAAAATGGCAGGTGGCTTATCCTATATTTCTGCATTTAATTTGACAAATTAAATGACAGTTTAGCTACTAGTTAAGAGCAAAGCGCTGGGACATTTACTTTTCTTTGTTTCTTATACTACTTTCACATCGCTGCCCTTGCTAAAACTCAGGTTTTTGAACCTCGGTTATTGCCATGTCCCAGCTCAGCACCATTTTTTCGCTATTTAGACTGGGCAATATCGGGTCTGCTCTGGCAATAAGTGTGTCATTGGTTTGATGACTCATGTCCCTTATCTTATTTTTTTTTGTTTGTTTGTTTGTTTTTGGAGAAGACGCTACAGCCGGTGCAGGAGGGCGCCTAACCACACCATGTGCAGGACGCATCCATCACACAGAGGAACGGACACCAAAAGGGTCAAGGATCATTACTCTATAGAATCGTGAGCCACATGATCTGAACTCCGTTAAACTATATTTAGTGTGAAGTACAAATGCACACTGGGCATTTGTGAAGCAACTGACTGATTGTATTAACTCTATCTGAGACATTATAATTATAGAACTGTACATCCCTTTGACCCATATTCCATTCTTACTGAGAGACCTAACACTCCTTACAGGAACTAATATCCACAGTGAGTGTATAGTCCTCTCATGTATTGACTTAAGCACCAGAAGTTTTTCCAGCTATTTGGGTCATTGCAAGGGCTTACTTTATATAATATACTGCAGCTATACCATTACTGTACTAAACATTCTGTTGATTCATATTGGGGAAGGGACATACAATACTAGTGAGCACCAGAATGAAGAAATCTATTTGAATGTACTCTTTACGACTCTTAATTTTATCTATGTTTAAATTCTTTATTATAACTATATAACACTTAAGTTTTACCAATTTAAATTAATTTTGTTAAGCTAAAAATATACTTTGAAACATGCAAACCTCTGTAGGCATTACCCCTCTCAGACTATCTGCCTGTGCACATGCATATGTATGCTATAAAAGCATGCTTATCTTCAGTACTCCTTATCCACAGTTATTACTGTCATCATTCTGGATAGGCTGCACACATTTCCCAAAGTGTGTTTGTGCTTCTGCTGCATAAAAAATGGTGCATAGAAAAAAATTATCAATAACAATCTTCTATGTTAGTTAGGAAACATTTCATTTGGTACTGGATACAGAAGTCTTCTGCTGCTGAATTCGCAACTCCTCTGCAATGTAAGCAAAATTCCAACAGTGCAATTCTAAATTGAGTACATTAGGGTAGAACACGACCTGGATAAGACCTTAACATTTGTGCACCCATTTCATAGAAAGTGAGGCCAGTGCATAAATGAAGTGTCGCTGGTATGAAACAAAAATTATTTCCAAAATACAGACAGCCAACAGCTAATTTTCAGCTGTCTCTATTTTAAAAGTCTGCCTAATTTGAAAGTATTTATAATGAATGGGTAAGTATGCTAACTTTATTTTTTGACAATTTACCCATTCATTGGCTTTCCAATACCTGGTACAGCACCCTGGCGGAGTACCTGACGGAAGACTTGACAAAGACCCGCTGCACCGGACAGATTAGTGTGCAAGGGAATTCTTAGGGTTAGGCTGCAGGGAAGGGATATAACATAGAAGGGTAGTCTTAGTGTTAGGCTGCGGGGAGGGGATGGATAGGAGCAGGGAGTTTTAAGGTTAGGCTGCAATGAAGGGAGTCTAGGATTAGGCTATGGGGAAGGGAGTCTTACGGTTAAGCTATGGGAAGGGGAGTCTTAGGGTTAGGCTGCATGGATAGTAGTCTTAGGGTTAGGTTGTGGGAAATGGAATCTTAAGGTTAGGCTGAGGGGAAGGGATGGATTGAAGAAGGGTAAAGTTAGGGTCAGGATGCGGGGAAGGGAGGGTAAGGGTAATGGAAAGGGAGGGTTAGCGTGGGGATTAGGATAAAGGTTAGGGTTGGGGAAATACTCACCAGTCTTCACTGGGAATTCATGCTGGAGGTCTTTGATTCTATCACTCCGGTGGGGAAGGAACAATTGTTGGTGAGGGGACATTGAAAATTACTGGTAGAACAGCCCATTTTCACTGATGAACCACATCCTAACTGAAGAGACCCTAACTATATGAGTTATAGTTGCCCACCTTGCCCACCATGATTACACACTGTTCGCATAGCAGATCGTCCCTCCTTGTGATCAGAAAGGCTTACAATGCACGATACCAAGGATCATTCATAGTGCGTTCCGCTATGTAAACAATATGTGCACAATGCTTGCAGGGAGTACTTGCGCATACAGAATGCATAAATTGTCTCTTTTTGTAATTTTGGATCCAATCCTTGTTCTTTATAGTGGATGTTCAGAGAATGTGTTTTTCCCATTATTCCTGACATTCACCTATTCCTTTTCTTTCTTCTCCTACTTCAAATACATTTCATTCTCACCAGCTTGTACTCTAATCATATAGCTTGTTTTTACCAGCTTACATGGAAGCATGCCAAACTTGTTGATTGTTTACCAATAACACTCTGTGACTGACTTTTTTCACAAAATATAATATATAATGAAAGTACAGTAAATACACTGAAATGTCTGTACTCAAACCATGAAGGTCTAGTTTCTTTTTTTCATCTTTAAATCTTAGAGTGCAACTCATTTGGTTTACTATACATAGCTGAGGGTGCACCTGAGTATCTTATTACTCTTTTTATTTGGAATGACATTCTTACAGAGACTGTATATATCTATAGAAATATATCTTTGAAAAGTTATAAAATGTAACACTGTATCTTTAAGAGAGAAAAGTAGGTACAGGAAAGAATTCACATGTATTTTAAAAACTTTTAAAACTAGGAACAGCAACTATGTTGATTTTCTGTATATGAAAAAGATTATGGCCCGGATTCACAACCTCGGACGTATTGCACATACATCCTTAATTTCATGATAGTAGCTACTACGCATGCAGGTAACTATTTTACGTAATCTACGTATCATTTTGTTACGCAGATTGCGTATATGCGGTCTTAAAGACTGCATATACACATATACGTAACAAAATGATACGTAGATTGCGTAATATAGTCACTATGCATGCGTAATAGCTACTATCGTGAAATTAAGGATGCATGTGCAATACTTCTGGGGTTGTGAATCCGGGCCTATATCTGATGCATAGTTGTAAAGAATTGAATTGTGATACATTAATATTGCATGGAAGTGGCTAGTTGGAAATGATTTCCTGGATTGAAGGTGATTGGAGAGTGTATTGGGAGCTTTCATATTTATACCGGAATATTTAACTAGTAGCCACGCCTCCTGAGGATGTCTTACACAGATGAAATGCGTAGAGTACGGACCATAGGCTGTTTTGCTCCAGAGGACACCAGCCACCATTGGGTTTCAGCACATGGCCTCCAAAGCACGCCTTGCTGGATCTGCAGGCAGTGAGATCACAATGAAGCTCTATACATGTTTATACATGTTGCTTTGATCCATAGTCTTTGGCTGAGAGTGACAGATGGTACGCTTGAATTTATGTTAATAATAAAAAACTTTATTGTACCATGAAGTGTTCCTTTATATTTCTATAGATGTGTACAAGAACCGTGGGACAGGTCTGTGACTGAGCCTAATTTTTGGGGAAGCAATGGTGGACATTATTTTCTGAAATTGGATGGACTAATAAGGTACTTGGACTGAGCGCACTTATTGTTTGCATTATGATTATATGTATATATACACACACACACACACACAGAAGAGTAGACACTCCTGCCATAAAAAAGTAACTCACCATGACATTCAGGACCTGATGCAGAGCGCAGCACACTTTCCCCAGTCACTCTCCTCTCCCATGCAGAGATTTTGGGACTTCAGTTACACGAGCGGGTACCTATCTTTAAAATACCGGTTAATGACAAGAGTGCTGGGGCACCTTCCAATCTGTGCAACCACACTTTGTATATTTTCACAATAAGGACAGGAACTCTATTATTTTTACTGTGACAGTATTTGTTATTGGTATGCTGTTTAACCCCTAACAACCTTCATATATATTGTATATTCTTAAAACCAGAATTATATTATTTATGCAACATTATAACAAAAATGTAAGAAATGTTTCAATGAACAATGACTAAATAACACCCACTCTCCAAATGACAGAGGTGATATATAGTTTTCAATACTTCTTAAATAGGTGTCTGTAAATGGGATTATGTGTGTTTTACGCTTACTTCTGTCAGAGTGGAGTTTTATACTCTGCTCTGAGCGTTAAAATAACGCCATCTCAGACTGGCATTCAGATATCTATTCCAGCAATCTCCCCATATAACTCCATATTTCTCCCCCTAATAGCTGTTATTAGGGGGAGAAAAAGGGGTATATATATATATATGGGGAGACCGCTGGAATATACGTAAACACCGATCACTTATAAAAAAATAAAACATTTTTTTAGAAAATTTTAAAAACAATTAAAAAACAACAGAAATAAAATAAAACAATAGAATAGCTTTAAATACTTACCGGACCAAAGACGCGTCTGCCCGTAGGTACCGGTCCCGACATGGAGGGCCTGCACATGCGCAGTGCTTCTCATGCTGGGACTTCATATTTTTTACAAAGTCCCAGCAGAGAGTCACTGCGCATGTGCAGACTTTCCAGACACACGAAGAAAGCCCGCGATGCCTGAAGAAAGTTCAGATGTCATCGCGGGACACACAGCAGAGGGTGAGTATTAGTAAATAGCATGAATGTAGCTCAGAAGTTCTCAGAGAGCGAATTTGAACTTGGCTGAGCTACATTCATGCATTCTTAGTAAATAGAGCCCTGAGGGTTAGTAAATAGCTAGCCCCATTGAAAACAACGGGCTGGCGAACACAAAAGAAGTTTCACTGCATGTCCATGGAAACTGTTGATTTCCATGGCGGTGCAGCGTTTGTAAATAGCAAAAAGTTCATTTTTGGAGTTATAACTTTATTACTCCAAAAATGAACTTTTTAAAGCTTTAGTAAATAGAGTCCATTTTATTACATCCTTATCCCCATGTCTATATGTGATGTGAATTCACCTCATAGGAAAAAGAAAAGGGATGTTTCCATTACTTCTACTGCAGTATTTTTGTGCAGAATCTGAATTTGCTTTCAGCAACCATCTATAAATGCTCTGCCTTAATAGCGTTTATAAGATCAAATTCATGATTATATCATTTTTACCCTTTATTTTTTTTGTTGCAAATGTATTTAAGGTTGTTGAACCTCTTGTCAATGATATGATATAATATGCTATGCGTCCAGATTCACAGTCACTCATATAACTGGCCCGGATTCACACCAGCGGACGTATTGCACATACGTCCTTATTTTAACGATAATTTAAGGAATCTACATTTTGTTACGTAGATTACGTAAAATAGTTACTACACATGCGTAGTAGCTATTATCATTAAAATAAGGACGTATGTGCAATACGTCCGCTGGTGTGAATCACATGGAATTTGTAATTCACATCTACATGTAGGAGAGCAGGGCACAACAACCCCGCTTTCCTTTGTGAGGATTGTGGAGCCGCTACCTTGACATTACCTTAAGTATTGCTTAATAATACTGAATTGTAGGTAAGGACTTAGCCAAGCACTTACTGTACAATTAAAATACTTAGGTCCATTGCATTGGGCTCATCATATCAGTCTGCTGCGCTCTGTTGCGGAGATAATGGTACTGCGTACTGATAATGCTATTGATAATGCCACTGATAATGCTACCAGCTGCTAAATGTTGGCAAGACAAAGAAACTTTACATGTGTCTGTGTTTGTCAGCTAAGTTGACTCTGCATCTGAAACCATTTTATTTCTGTTATTGTCTTTCCACCTACCTCGCATGTCAATACCAGATATCTATGTATGGAAATCAAAAGTAGCAAAAACTGAGTTTACTGCAAGACTCTGAAAACTTCTTCATAGAATTTCAGTTCAAACAAGAAGAGAAAACGACTCTGACAAGCGGTTTCTAATTATAACCTGCACATCATTTAAACGATCAAGCAATGACACAAGTGACAAAAATATAGCTGCAGCAAGAATTTAAAACATATTTTCTTACGTAATATGATGAGACATAGGATAAAAAATTGGAGACTTTCTTTCTTCATTTTCTTTACCTCGTTTTAATCTGTCCTGATGACACAAATCAAGATGCTTATTTTGAAAGCAATTAATCATTGGTAATCTGATTTTAAGGTGACAGAACAGGACTGGTTCAATACACTTTAAGGTACAGTGGGTGTAATCCATAGTTAGACATAAAGCTAAAATCTTAGCGTATTTTTGTGTACTGTTGATGTGTACATGACAAAACAAAGATACACATGCAAATGTGGCTATTTAGACTTGAATGCAATTCACAACAATACATTTCTGTGATCAAAGAGGTACTATGGGGAGAAAGAGGTAGACTAACTCAGTCAGTTTACACAGTGTGGTGTACCCTGCAAATGAGCCCAATCTAGGACCGAACATATCCATTCTGCGCATATGTAGTATGAGTTAACTCAGATAAACGTCACACCAACTGGTGTAGGCTCACCTCTGGATAGGGTCCAGTTTTAAAGGGACAAACATAACCATAGTTGCCAAGTTCGCTTATAACAAGCGGAATTGGGCTTATTTTTTTCCTGAGTCGCGGCTTTTTTCTGCTGGCCGCGGGTTGCGGTTTTTGGGCTTGTTTTTTTTTTTTTTGCAGGTGTCGGCAGAGCAGCGGGGGAGAAGATAGAGGCCAGGTAAAGTATATGAGGTGTGAATGGAAAGGAGGGAAGGGAGTGGTTAATAGGTTGTGAATAACGTGTGAATGAGGTGTGAATGTATACAATAGAATAGTATGGGCTAGAGTAGAGGGGAGCTTAACATAATAATAGGATAGGAGGAGAGGGATTAATTTACTGTGTATTGCATATATAGATAGAAAGAATTAGATAGCTAGATAGAAACAGATGTAAAAAAAAGTAGGTGGTTATGACAACCTACTGGTTTATATATATACATATATATATATATATATATATATATATTTTT
>WWET01000044.1:137286-149633 GCA_011038615.1 Limnodynastes dumerilii | reverse complement strand
GTTTTAAACAAACAATTGTATAAAGTAAGAGGAAAAAGTGTGAACAGGACTTGCTGCAGGGTGAGGAATATAGAAGATCCTATTAATAAGTATATTCCTAGCACTTTTTTTGCAGACTTAGGGTTACTGGCTCTTAGCATGTGTATGAGTGGCAGAATAGTATTTGCGTAGATAAACTAGTATAATTTCATAAACATTAATGGTCTAGTGTGCAGAGGTACTATAGTTAACGGTGAGAGTCCCCGGTGAGAATAATGCCTTTTAGAAATGGAGACCACCACAGACCCACTGCATACACCCTGGGAAAGGGAAGTAACCTCTCTGGGGCCTTTTAAGGTTAAGGTCATGGAAGGGGAAAGTTAGGGTTATGGTCAGGCTGTGGGGAAGGGAGTGTTAGGGTAAGGCTTTGGGGAAGGGAAGGTTAGGGCCAGGCTGTGGGAAAGGGAGGGTTAGGGTTAGAATAATGGAAGAGGAGGGTTAGGGTAAGGATTAGGGAAAGGTTTGTGGTTAGTTTTCAACTTTCTTTGCTATGATTCTTCCTCTACGTCCTGCATTAGGGCCGCCTTTGTGTGAGCAAATATTACAATATTTTATTGGAGCAGGGGGTTAATGGTTTGTATGTATATATTGTTTATATATGGAATTGTAAAATCTATATTGTGTACCTGCTTAACCTATTACCGCATATTCGGCACATGTGATATTAATATTTTAGGGAGGCAGCTGTCTTCATTTTATTTTCACTATTTTTTCCTTGTCTTACCAAAACTATTTTTAACTATAATTTGTGTTCTTTTTAATCATATAATTAATAAGATTTACTTTTAAATATAAATAGGGGTTCTTGAAAAGTACACAATAAGTAATTCTGCTATTTTTTTTTCTGTTCGCATATTTTTTTATTTGAGTTACAGCTGCACCAGTACTCTACAATCTATTTATATATTTACAAAGATACAAATAAAGAAAGTATTGATGAATCAAGAGAAAACGCTCGTCTCTCCCATTATCTTTCCAGCTGGTTTGACTACGTTTTACCTCTGAGTACATACTAGTAGACCTGTCTAATTGCTATAGCATGCTATTTGGTTCAACAGAATTATATTCTCATATATGAAATCTCTGCATCATATCCTATGCAGCACTAGTTAGAGTTAGAGAGGGTGCTCAGCTGAACATAGTAAAAGTAAAAATAACTGCATTGCAATTAGTTACAGTAAATGCAGTAAAGATAATAAAGGTACTGTAAGCAACATCTATTTTTCTATATTCACTCCCATGTCAAAGGTTCAAAATCTGGATTTATCTTGGTTTACAGAATGTACATAGAATAAATAGATATATACATCTATTTATATATCTATTTATTCTATGTTTACCCGAAAAATAAGAAAAGGTGAAAAACATTCTGTAAACCTAGACAAATCCAGATTTTGAACCTATGACATTGAAGTGAATATAGAAAAATAGATGTTGCTTACAGAACCTATATTATTTTCTGTCATGTGTGGTATACAGGATCTAAAGTAAGAAACCACAAAATTAAACCAGTGCTGTATCCCCAAATAGTATTAATATATCAAAAATACTACCAGACTTAAAATAATACCACAATATTTATAAAAAATATAAATATCCATAAAAACATAAACAGTCACAGGCCAGTTGTCACATTAGAGACATCTTATAACATATCCTGGTAGAAATTTGATTCCAAAAGAAAGCAATCTAAAGTAATTTTACTGACATTCATCCACTCAAAAGCATTTGGTTGTTAGTGTATGATGCTGTCCATGTTGCATTGAATACTGAATGTTTGGATCAGGCATCCCAGTTTTGTGCAGATTCATAGATTAGATGTCACTGTAGTTCTTGCATCCAGCGGTCCAGCGGTACTAAACTCCCATACGTCTAGCAGGTGAGTGTCGAGTAAGCGTCTGTATCTTTCTGTCTTCTTCATACTTATTTTCCCTTCTCAATTTCTGCTGACTACCTATTAATGAAGAAGACTTCACAATAGGTCATATTTGCATTGCACTGATAAGAGAATCTCTCCCAGTAGCTACAGTTTAGCAGAATAACTGCTGACCATCACTATATTTGGATTGCATTAGGATCGTCTTTGGGATACCTACTTTAAATTCAGTTGATGGACACAGCACCACCTTTATTGGGTGGGGAAGGTCCTCAGTTGCTCCTATCTTGGTTTTTATTCTGGCTATACTGCAGTTCTGTCCTTACAATAGTCCCAGTCTCAAAAGTATGGTAAAAACTTTGCTGTAAACCTCTACTTGTAACTGATCAATATAAGCTCTTAAACAGAATATATGTGCTTGCTTAAACTTAAAAGAGAACATTTTAACTCTACAATTTCTTAAAAATAATCAACATAATTATTTTTAGAGCGGACACATTATTTATGAAGAAGGCAAATGGTATAAAACATCTTTAAAGGAAACGATTGAGGTGGACTCATAGGACCTGATCCAGAGCTACGTTCTGGATCGTTGTTACGCCGGTCGCATGCATGAGATCGGCTGTGTAGCCGATCTGCGCATGCGCTTAACAGATGTTTTAGGTACGCAGTGTTTTTACTAATTGTGGCTCATGCAAGGGGTGGGGAGCACCGTAACTACGCTGCAGTCATGGAAGGTAGGCGGGGGAGGCAGTTAAATTAGGTTGCAGGGGCTGGGTTACAGACATTACGCTATGGTCCCAGCGTAATTACACTCGGTTAAGCCGGCTAAAGTTAGGGTAGCCTTCAGCCGGCATAACAGAGTGTAATTATGCCGGGACAGTGGGAGTGTCAGGGGGAGTGCATAAGAGCTATGTTGGCCGTAATTATGAACAGTGGCACAGCGTAGCTCTGGATCAGGCCCATAGATACGTTGGAGGTGATGCAGTAAAATTATCTTATGAGTCGGGGTGCCACAGCACATTCTAATTCATCGACCTGTAAATTGTGCTTCCTGACAAAAGTTCCCACCACATTGGGCCACATCAGTTTCATGTCTTCTTCAGCAAACATGCTGTTTGTGCTTGCTACAGTGTTGTAGTTCTATGGGAATACTCATTTATTACCAGCAAAAGCATTATAGTTACACTATGCTGCAATGCAGCTCAAAGCTGCCCTTAAGCAAGGTCAAATTACCTACGCTTCAATACCTGTGTGTACATAGCCTTAGGGAATCAGGGCTTAAAGCTAAGCACTTGTGACCCTAAAAGCCTAATGTTATGAGAGTGAACAAAACATTTGCAATGCTGTCAGTGTCAATGCTGGAGCTATTACCTACATGTGATACTCTCTTTGTTCTGTATAAATGTGTATTTATGCCAAAACTAAAACAAGATTCTGCAGATGCAAAAAAAAATGCTACATTCATTTCATGCTTCCCTGAACATTTACATCTGTCAGTTAGGTCTCCACAAGTGTTATAATTTTTTTCTTGTGTTTTGGAAATTGTGTTCTAGTAGAGATAAATGTATTTTTCAGTACGTATGAGGTTGTGACAAGGGTGATCTTCAAGTAACACTTGTCATGGAATATGTTCTGCTTGCTTGAGAGCAAGTATACATAAAATGAAACATAGCGTTTCGTGTCTTATTTTCCATCATCTCAGTATTTGGTAGATCTTAAGTTGTCCTCATTCCAGTTCACCACATTGAAGCTTCCAATTTATTGGTATATACAATAATTTAGTTAATGTTATAGATACAGCATTGGTAGTGCTCCTCTCCAGGGATTTTGGAATGGGCAGGGGTAAGGGAATAAGGGAATGACTCCATCAACTCCTGATAAAATTTGTGAGGGCTACCCGAAAACAGAGGATGCTCTGGGGTATATAAACAACTATATTACTTTTGGGATAATTATATGAATGGCAGAATACTGTCTAAGACCTAACAGGTGGTCAAAGCGAAGTATAGAGACCAGATATTCCACATTAAGAAGCCTTGTCTACTGGGTTTCATAATAAATGCAAAATGTTACTTACATGTGAGATACATATTCCCAGTCCTCGCTTTGAAAGGTTCTTCCATCTAAATGCTTTATCTGGCCATTTGAAAAATTGTTGTCCCAGAAGACATTGCAGATGCCTTCAAAGAATCACTTAGATTCCTGCTTAATTTAACCATTTCAATTAATTTAATATTCCCTTTTTCTCTTAGTACTGCCAGCTACAGCTTCATTTATGTCTCAAATTAAACAGTAAATTGAGGCAACTTTATTTCCTAAGCCACATGTCTATATATGCTTTCTAATTTAAATTGTGACATTATGGTCTAAACTTAATACACTCACTCCAGTTTTATCTGTGAAATTATATACAAAAAAACAAATTGAAATGGTCTTTTTAACTGGTTGATTTAATTTCTATTATATTTCTAATTTATTAATATTGTGCGCTTATGCCTCTGAGTACTCACATAGGGCCGGATCCAGACCCCCGCACATTCTCCGAATTTTTGTTTATTCATATTAATAATTACATTGAATTTCATGAGCATGGTGTAATGGATAAGCAGGAAAAATTGCCTATTCTAAATACCGGAGGCTAACCCTAATAAGGTGAACTAACAGCTTCACGGATGCACTTCACCCACACGTGGGCATGTAACTATCCCTATTATAATCTAGCCCACCCCAAAGAAACACAAAGCTCACAAAAATGATGGTGAAGAGAATCCGGTCCCCGGTGCACATGGGGGCTCCAGCAATGGATAGGTCCCGACGCACATTTTGCAGGTCTTCATCAAGGGGAGGGAAGACAAGTATGACCAGCCAGCAGTGACCTACTGGCTGGTGATACTTAAATTGTACAGTCTATTGTAACAGTGTATTGTCTATTTCACTTACATGCCAGTATTTCAGTCATATAGATTTACAAGGTGTTCCCTACTTCCCGTAGATGGCACCCTCTTCATGCTCTTGGGGAGCATATGCCCACTTGTTGTCCAGTTCCAGCCCACCTGGCAGCTTAACATTTGTTCTTTAAAGCTCCATGTAGTTTAGAAAAAGACTCAGAAACAAATATTCTGTCTTACTATTGATTCGAAACTATAGGTACTTACAGACACTGAAAAGTAAGTCTTCTTTATGACAACCACTGTTAGCTTTAAACTATTTATAAAGCTGTATGTACATTGACTTGAGTTGAGAAGCTCCTTACAGATCATTTTATTTAAACTGTGAAACAATGGGCCAGATCCAGAGCTACGTTCGGTTTCCGAATGCGTAGCGTGTTTACACTTTCGTAATTACTATGCCCTCCCCTCAGCACTCCCCTCGGTCGTACGTATTTTTCCCGTTTTATGCTTGCCAAACCCTACCTTAACTTTTCCAAGCATAACTGCGGTCGGCAGTAATGGCTGCACGTACTTACGCGCCTAAGCACGCCCATACTGTACGATTTAAATGCCTTACCCCGGGTGTAGTATAGCTGGCACGCCCCTTCATCTGTGCCATCTATACGATGGCACGGATTAGGCTTGTAAGTACGTTCTGAGTTTCTGGTCGTAACATCTGACACGCACATGCACAGAACATTCAAAACTGTGTTTTTACTGCTCCAGCTAGCATAAATATGCTATCGGTCGTTGCTCTGGCTCTGGCCCAAAGTCACACAATAGGGCAACAGAGATAGTCATAAACAAGCATGGACAAGTTGAAACTGTAATAAAATGGCAAACCAGGGGAAGATTATGCATTGCTTAACACATTTATAAAAAGAGTGGATTATCTGTGATTTTGTACAGATAGTTGCTCATTTGGAAAAATGCAAAGCATTGTGCTCATTCTGAGTCAGCCGTGTAAAATAAATGCCATTGTCAGTGTTCTTTGAATTACTTTTAGCCTGTTCTTTGACGTAAGCTCAAAAATATGATTGATTTTAAAGACTTTCTTTATATGATATGAAACTATAGGTACTTACAGACACTGAAAAAGTAAATCTTCTTTCTGACAACCACTGTCAGCTTTAAACTATTTATAAAGCTGTATGTACATTGACTTGAGTTGAGACTTACAGATCAGATCATTTTATTTAAACTGTGAAACAATGGGCCAGATCCAGAGCTACGTTCGGTTTCCGAATGCGTAGCGTGTTTACGCTTTCGTAATTACTATGCCCTCCCCTCAGCACTCCCCTCGGTCGTACGTATTTTTCCCGTTTTATGCTTGCCAAACCCTACCTTAACTTTTCCAAGCATAACTGCGGTCGGCAGTAATGGCTGCACGTACTTACGCGCCTAAGCATGCCCATACTGTACGATTTAAATGCCTCACCCCGGGTGTAGTATAGCTGGCACGCCCCTTCATCTGTGCCATCTATACGATGGCACGGATTAGGCTTGTAAGTACGTTCTGAGTTTCTGGTCGTAACATCTGACACGCACATGCACAGAACATTCAAAACTGTGTTTTTACTGCTCCAGCTAGCGTAAATATGCTAGCGGTCGTTGCTCTGGATCTGGCCCAAAGTCACACAATAGGGCAACAGAGATAGTCATAAACAAGCATGGACAAGTTGAAACTGTAATAAAATGGCAAACCAGGGGAAGATTATGCATTGCTTAACACATTTATAAAAAGAGTGGATTATCTGTGATTTTGTACAGATAGTTGCTCATTTGGAAAAATGCAAAGCATTGTGCTCATTCTGAGTCAGCCGTGTAAAATAAATGCCATTGTCAGTGTTCTTTGAATTACTTTTAGCCTGTTCTTTGACGTAAGCTCAAAAATATGATTGATTTTAAAGACTTTCTTTCTTGCTCAGTTAAATTGTATAGGGCACTCCTGCTAAGTATCTATTTTCCTTAGCCGTAGCACATAAAGTCTTAGCTGCATACACAGCATGCATATACTATGAATTTACCATATGTCTAATACCCATTTAACGTCACCCATGAAATTTGTCCATCAAAAATATTACAGCCCACAATGCCAATCTTAACATTCTGTGCTTTTAATAAACTGCACAGGGTGGATTTAGAGATCAGGTCTCCTTTAGGTCAAACATTAATTGCTGCTATTCTGGGAGATATATCACTGAGGCTCCTTCCATGATAGATATCAATGCAGAAGTCCTGTGGCTGTCACTGTTTCAGAACTTGAAGTAGACCTACAGATGTGTCCACATTAAACTTTTGCATTGTGTAGCAGACCCACCTGCTGGGAAAAGTGTTAAAAACTTGGGTAACTTAAATAAACCAAAAAATAGCCTGTTTACTTACCATTTAACTATAACCACTTAATCCATTGTCACTTGGCAATTCCCTTGATAAGCAATGAATGAGTGATTTCAGTTTCATTTATTATTTACATGTTGTCCAGTGGCATCTGCTATGAGTAATGAATGGGTGGCATCAACTTCATTCACTTCTCACGTGGAAACTGTGTTTAAAGCAAAATGGGGAGTAATCAATCGTTTGTTGTTTTAATGAAGAGTTTACAATTAGTTTTACTCTTCATGATGCAATAGTTGCACTATGGAGTGTAAAGCTAATTTTGGATACATTTGTATTTGGGCAAGGAGGAGGGATCCAAGTTTGAAGGGTCACATCTCTCCTCAGGTCTTATATCAGCCACACTCTCTGCTCCCACGGTTGTTATGCCACTGCACTGGTGGTCTCTGTCAGGCAACCTTTGTGACCCAGGACTTCAATGGTATTTTTCAAAATATCACACCCAATAAAGGTGTCACATTTTTCTCTCCGGATCACAAAGTCTTAACACATCCTCAGCAAGTTACACTTCTAGCCATGTCAAGTACATGATAGTATATACGATATAGCATGGCTTCATACTGTGCTATCATATGCTGGCGTTAAACTATATGGACCTGATTCACATTTAAGAATTCTTCAGATTTTAGGTGCGTATATTTAAGAACGGATGCACTGCACATGCGTAGTAACTATTATACACTATTTGCATAGGACTTAAGTTAGCAAATTCCGTGCTTATATACTACAAACTTAAAATCTGTAGGTTTGTAGTAACATACGCAGAAATGGGCGTTCCATGAATAAGTAACTAGGCAGCTACGAAGATTTGGGTGGAGGGAGGCATTTAAATGACCAAATGAAGGCGCGGTTATGCAGTTAAGTTCCTAAGTAGACACCCTACTCATTCAAATGCGAACCTACAGTTAAGGGAGCCCTATGTCACTCGTAACTCACATAAGAACCTGAAAACCAGGTGTGCCGAGGGACTTTCATTGCCATTAGTTGCGTATATTTAGGAACCTATCGCGTTCTTAAGTGTGAATCAGGTCCTATGAGAGTGAATTGTTATATTTGGTTTCAATGTCCTAAATGGAGTCTGAGCTTAGTATAGTAGGGTATCTTTTGTGTATCTTTTGTGGGTCATACAAAACATTTTCACTGTGAGCAAAAAATAGTAATTATTTTGCACCCCTTACATTGCAACACCAATAGGCCTGATGTAGACTGGAATGTAAAAAGGGAGGCATCCTGCATATGAGAAATCTCCAGAAATCTTTTTTTTTAAATTGCGGAACAAGGTTTACCATACAGTTATTAAAACAAATAAGTTGACAAAAGAAATTAAAAGGTTTAATATTACTATAGCTGCAACTTTATGAACCAATTAACAACTGCTAGTTTGTTACAGATAACAGTTAATGATTTGCCCTATTAAACTTTCATAAGCAGTTGGGCCTACCATGCATTCCATTTCCCACCATGCACGGCAGAATTTTCCCTGATTTTCGGAAAGGTTTAACTGAGCATAACTTTACATCAGTCTGTTACAGGCTGTGGAGTGTCAGCCATCAACTTCTTTCTGGACATACACTATGGCTGTTTAGGTATAAACTGTATGTACTCATTTTAATGTCTGAGTCTAAATTGGGCTTTTTTGCAAGAGCTTGCACCTACCGTACATTGATTACATTTGTCCACTACAATGTGAAGGTATACCATCAGCCACACTTAGCAGTCTGTGGATCAGATTGAGGCCTGTTACACATCGAAACACAGCATAAGCAATACCGAGCAGCATGAGGGCTAAGGACCGGATTCAAATGTAAGAAGCTTTTGCTTCTTAAGTGCTGAGAATTAGGAAATGATCTACAACGCATGAGTTGTAGGTAATTTATGCAATCTAAATATCACTTAGGTACATATATTGAGTATGTGTGGTCTTTAAAGACTAGACATAGTAGGTTAGAAAGAAGGAATGGTGCCAGTGCCACCTCAGGGAGTATTAAGGTAGAAGGATGGAGGCAGGGATGTAGTATAGCCAGGGATGGCAGGGGGAGGCATTATTCGTGTGTATTTTATGCACAGTTAGATAAGGTAATCTATGGCACTCTCTTTATTCTTTTTCATTTCTATATGAAAATTTTGTATTTTAACTAAGCCTGTTTTAAATAAATTGATTTAAATTTCAATCCCATAAGTAACTATTTATTGTGGATAAAGTAACTTAACTATAGTGAGTGCATGGAGAGTGATTGTCTGAATGTATTTATTAGAAGGAGAGGGGATTGTGCTCCCCCTCTTACTCCTGAGGCCATTGTTCAGGCGTGGGCAGAACAGCACAAGGGCTTCCCACTCATCCGGCCCTGAAATTTACTCCACAGGTAACTTTTTCACTTTCCATCAGGTAGCTCATTGGGGGGTTAGATTTTATCTATTTGGTGTTTTTTCTAGTCCTGTAGGTGAAGGGTAGTTAGTGGTATTTGACAATGGTATGGTAGGTAGTAACTTATTTGCAATGGTTGCATAGTTGAGTGGAAATAGGTGGTCAGTCAGTTGTGTAGTCATCTTGTTGAGCGTGTTTTTGTTAAGTAAGTGAAGAAGTTCTTTGTAATAGAATAGGGTTAATTATGCAAGGGGCTTAATGCTTTATTGATGATCATGCAATTGGCGTGCTTTGGTTTACAAGATTCTGATTGACATTGGTTATATCACGTGACTGGTGGGATGATTAGGTTTTACCCTGGCGGGCGGGCCTGTTCTGGTTAAAAGGGGTAGTTAGTGACGTGTAGGTTAGGGTTATTTGCTATTAAGTATATTCTAATGACTACACACTGCCTTCCCTTCACCACCATTTAGTCACGTTCCCCTTTCCCATTGTGATTGTTCCCCAATAAAGCTGCCATGTTTTCATGCCATTCCGTGTATTGTGTTTTAGTCATAGCAGATAGGGTTCTGGGGATTTGGTGGAACATGGGGTGTCATCAAATGATAGTGGATTAGAATTCTTGTTTTTATTGCAGTATGTGTAAATAGTATTTACAGTAAAAAACAGCCACAATTTTCTCTTATTGAAAATTTTCTGACACCTTGAGGATTTAGGTAACTTGAAGAGAGCTTCAGATTCTTAGTGTTATAATCCAAGTATACTAACAGGATTTGCCGAGAAGAATATTGTGCACAGCTTGGACGTCATTGATCTATAATGATAAAAGGTGTTCAAAGATCTTCCCATAGATTGGTTTTAAGTGCATACATTATCTGTGAAAACTAATGCTAGCACTGTTATTCTTTCCCTTTTTTACATTCCCACAGACACTTTTTTTTAAGGTAGTACTTTTATTTTATGAAGCTGAAGCTGTCATTTTCTATGAAGTTACCCTATAATTCAGTGCTCCTTTTTAACATGAAATATGTCAATGCTTATTTTAGAATTGTAATTTGCTTATCTGAATGTAGCATACTATGCAAGCCCTATAGGGAGATTCACATCTCCTTTATCTTCTTTTAACCACTTGCTATATTTATTTCACATCCTTTTCTTTTCTATTATTATTATTATTATTATTATTATTATTATTATTATTATTATTATTATCATTATTATTAACATTTATTTTAGATAAGCATGCTGTCATTATCCATCAACCTAAACCATAAACTTACCACCCTCCAGTTTATACACATGCCCTTGTTTTTGTTTTTTTTTGCAAATCTTACATTGAAAAATGCCACCCACCTTTAGCTGGTTAAGCCTCTTAATACATTTAAAAGCTGCTATCATAACCCCCCTTTCCTTTGTCTGCTCCAAGCTATACATAGAAACAAAGAAAAATGGAAAGTGATGGCAGATAAGAGCCACATGGCCCATCCAGTCTGCCCAGTTGTTTATTTAAAACTATACTGACCCTAGACCCTATTTACATGTTTAGTTCCTCTACTCTTTCTTGGTATTTTGTGACAAATAACTGGTTGAGACATTTGATTAAAGGATTTGCCAAAACTCCTAGCCGCTTCACTTGCATGTGTTACAGACATTATTCTAGCCTGCACATTTGTAGATGTTCAAGAGAATCTGTGATAATAATTCCTAGTGCTTGGGTATCAGTTTGCGCAAAATATGGAAATTCTACCTAGGACCTCATCCAGACCTCTGCACGCTTTCTGTACATGCAGGGGTTTAAAAGTATTCCCACCCCTACTGTACAATTAAAATATTCCCCCCTTTGTATGAGAATCCTATCATATGATACTCAGTTCCATAAATAGTTATGTGTGGAAATCACATGTAACATCTCCAGGCACCCACTTATGCACTTTATGCGTGTAAGTAGGGTGTCATTCCTAACTCTGAATCCGGTCCCTAGTTACTACCTATAATATCCATTTTATTTCAGGATAGATGTGTGTTGAATACTAAACACTGACTTACAATAATGTTGTATTTAAGAGCTCTGATATATTCTTATGAAGCTGCAATACAACTATGGGTTGAGAAGGGGGCAACCTGTGCCCTCTATATGCTTGAATTGTACACATGCGCCAACATGACTGTCCTGTATATGTGCAGTATAGAAATACTGTCCCGCAGTTGTCCAGACTCTTCTAGTGCCTCAGTTTCTGGAAACCTCTAACCTTCATGTTGGCTGAGGACAGCGGCCACACAGCACCTCTGAATGCTGAACACCTGCCAGCAAATGTGACAACTTAGCACTGTGTGGTGCCCCTGCACAAATGTGCTTAAGAAGAAGGTGTTATAATAAGAAACTTTATGATATTGGTACATATCAAAGTATGGGGAGAATCCCTTTGGTGTTTGACTGTGTACACTGTTGCCAGGCAACGGTCAGCTGACTGGGTCTCTGGGACAGAGCTGGCATGTGGGGGTTCTCGATTTTTCTGTGAGCAGTGATAGGCTAGGGAGAAAAAGAGCGGGAAAAGTTGAAGTAGTTCAGTTGGTGAAGCGCTGAGGTGAGGGAAGGCTGAGGAAATTAGTAGTGAAGGAGTGTGTGGAGACAGAAAGGTCGTGACGGCAGAAATAAGAAAACAGCTGACAGTTTGTGAGGAAAGAAATGGAGTAAGGGAAAGAAAGTGATTTTAAGAAAAGAAAAAGATTTGATACC
>WWET01000044.1:113303-131166 GCA_011038615.1 Limnodynastes dumerilii | reverse complement strand
AGAAATTATGAGCAGGGTTATGGTATGGGCAGTGTGTGTGTGATTGCATGGCATAAGAAAGTATTAGCAGTGGTATGGTATGGGCAGTGTGTGTGTGATTGCACGGCATAATAAAGTATTAGCAGTGTGATGGTATAGGCAGTGTGTGTGTGATTGCACGGCATAATAAAGTATTAGCATTGTGATGGTATAGGCAGTGTGTGTGTGACGGCATAAGATTGTGATGGTATAGGCAGTGTGTGTGTGATTGCACGGCATAATAAAGTATTAGCATTGTGATGGTATAGGCAGTGTGTGTGTGATTGCACGGCATAATAAAGTATTAGCAGTGTGATGGTATAGGCAGTGTGTGTGTGATTGCACGGCATAATAAAGTATTAGCATTGTGATGGTATAGGCAGTGTGTGTGTGATAGCACGGCATAAGAAAGTATTAGCAGTGTGATGGTGTGGGCAATGAGTGTGTGATTGCATGGCATAAGAAAGTATTAACAGTGTAATGGTGTGGGCAGTGTGTGTGTGATTGCATGGCATAAGAAAGTATTAGCAGTGTGATGGTGTGGGCAGTGAGTGTGTGATTGCGTGGCACATAAGAAAGTATTAGCAGTGTCATGGTAATGGCAGTGGGTGAGTGACTGTATGGAAATGAGAAAGTATAGCCATTGTGATAATATGGGCAGTGTGATGGTAATGGCGGTTTGATGGTTATAAATAGGATTTGCAGCGGGATAGATGGTATGGGCAGTGTAATGGTGTGGGCAGTGAGATTGCTAGTATGGCAGAGTGATAGTGAAAATAGGATGGGCAGCAGTATAGGTAGCATGGGAAGTGGGATTGAAGGTCAGTGCCACTTAAATAATATGTTACATTGTGTGACCTAATTAATATGTTGGATTGTGCGACTTAATAATTTGTATCATTGTATGATTTAATTAACATTTATAAATGTGCTACTTAATATGTTACATTGAGGTATATAATTTGTCATGCCTTATGCATTCTCTGATATAACACCATAGTAATGACACTTAGGATGATTTTAAAACTCCTGATGGTGATGCAGCTGACTATCACACTGGTTATTCAATGTATAATATTAACCCTAAAGTGCTCCAGTGGTTTACTGACAACCAGTCCCACTGCTGTGGGCTTGCCCCCCAGGCTAAAATTTGCCAGCCAGCCCCTGATTGTACTTTGCATCTGTTCTAGTCCCCTACTGAGACTTGTGAGCGCTATGTGTGCATAAATCTGGATTCAGTCCATGTTATTTTTCATTAGTTCAGATAGAAAAGTTATTGCTAAGACTTTCAATTAGACAGGAAATCTATTTGTTTAATGTGAAGCAGAGAGAGACCTCCTGATATGTGGCCTGACCCAACAAAGACCAGAGAGTAGGCGGAGAAAGAAGAGTACAGGGTAGAGGCATTGAAGAGGATGTCGTATATGGTATACTTTAGGTAATTTGATTTTTTACCACTAGAGACTATGTAGAGTATGGGCTAGAATCAGAACATAGAAAGAGAGCGGACTTACGTACACAATGTATGTAAGCCAGCTCTGTATAGGCACTGTACAGTACCTAAATTTCTGCAATAGAATGCAGCCGTCTGATAAGATACGGATGGTGAGTGGGATTTGCCATTTCTATAGTAAAGTAAGGACTGGGTTTAGCCCCTATATATGATAACATTTAAGGTAGAGTCCAGGGCACAGATCTAGTATCCACACACAGCAGAGCAGAAATTCCATACATTAGCCTCCGTTACCAAAGAGGAGATATTTTCAGGATTTGGGTCCTGATAAATGTTGCTTAATGTGTCAAGACTCGGCAACAGTTGAACAATAGCCACTCATCAATATTTCAGGGTGCGTCTATAGCTCCTTTGTCAAAGGTACATCATACAACCAACTGTAGTACCCCCTAACACTTGTGATCTATCTATCTATCTATCTATCTATCTATCTATCTATCTATCTATCTATCTATCTAACTATCTAATCTAACTATCTAATCTATCTATCTATTTCTGTTGTAATATCTTTAACTTTGTCTTATTATAATCATTCACCTTGAAATTACCTTAACAACACTGACACACAGTGACACATAGCACATAGATTTTGGATGCAATCTACTGTGCACCACTTATTTATTTAAAACATCATAGTACATAAAATTCATGTTGTAAACGATGCTTCTTATTTTAAATAATTTGATGCTATAAAAACTGCATTACCATTTCTTTCTACATCATTATCCTCTAAAAATGTTAACACAACTCCTAATTAATTAAAATACATAAATCTTCCATAAAACTTGAATAATGAAATAAACTAGCCAGTATTCAACATGTCAATATTGTATTCCATAGTTTATATTACATTTTATATAGAAACACAGAAACATAGAAAGTGACGGCAGATTAGAGCCACATGGCCCTTCCAGTCTGCCCAGTGGTTTATTTAAAACTATACTGACCCTAGTCCCTATTAACCCTTAAATTAGTTTGAGATTTAGGATATCCTTATATTTAACCCAAGCATGTTTAAACTATTCTACTGTTAGCCTCAACCACCTCAGATTGGAGGCTATTCCACTAATCTACCACCCTTTTAGTGAAGTAATTTTTCCGCACACATTTCCTTTGAATCTACCACCCTCCAGTTTATATTCATGCCCTCGTGTCTTATTACACCTCTTCCTTTGAAAAATGCCAACCTCCTCTAGAACAAATCAAACGGAGAGTGCCCATAACTTTTATTAATTTTATTACAACACACACTACATTACATAACACTTAGATTAGGAGAGATGACCACTGGAGGTAAGTGCACACATTTAGGGAACATAATTAGTTAGGGAATATTTTTTTTTTACGTGCATACTTTATTAAATGATTTAAGGGGTTAATGTATGTTTTGTGTTTTGTGTTTTTTTTTTTTCACACACTACACGCAGCGCTGCATGGTTAGAAGTCTTACCATGTAGTGCTGATAGAACTACAAGGGTCAGCTTTGCTGATCCTTGTAGTTCAATCAGTACAGCATGGCTAAGGCTTTCAGCCATACAGCACTTAGGTTTTTTTTCCAATCTCATGCGACTTGCTGCGATTTGTTAAAGGGCTAATCGCGGTGGTTTTCTATTTCTATGGCCAAATTTTTTTTAATGAATTTAGAATTAAAAAAAAAAAATGCGGGTATATCGCTGCGATTTGAAATCGCAGCTAAAATTTGTTTTTAATGAATGAGGCCCTTAAACCGGACAGCATCACTATAAAATTGTACTCATTTGAATCATATAGTTACATAACTTCTGGATTTAGAAGGCAGAAGCAGTTCTTTCATGCATGCCTATTCCAGGTCTTTTGGCTCTTCAGTCTGGGAACAAGTTGATTGGGAGCACACCTGTGCATGGTGCATAAAGGGTTTTAAAGTATTCAGCAGGTGTCTCCCTTCTGAAGTCAGTGAGGCAAGTGGCCTCTGGGGAGACCAGACACAGAAAGGGAGGCTGTAAGCAACCTAAAAGGTAATCTTGTGACAATATATATACAGTCAGGTGCATCTCCCTTCTGAAGTCAGTGAGGCAAGTGTCTCAGTTTTGTCTGCTTAATTGATGATGAAATAATGAGGGAATAGCTCACACCTGTCCATGAAATAGCTTTTGAGTCGATTATCCCATTACTTTCATTCCTGGTGATGCTCTGCCAGGCCTCTACTGCAAATGTCTTCCGTTCCTGCTTGTTCTTGGAGAGTTTTCCCTTCAGTTTTGTCTTCATCAAGTGAAATGCATGCTCAATCGGATTATAGGTGATGTACTTGGCCATTGCATAACATTCTACTTTTTAGCCTTAAAAAAAATATTTGGTTGCTTTTGCAGTATGCTTCAAGTCATTGTCCATCTGCACTGTGAAGCGCCATCCAATGAGTTCAGAAGCATTTGACTGAATATGAGCAGATAATATTGCCCGAAACACTTCAGAATTTATCCTGCTGCTTTTGTCAGCAATCACATCATCAATAAATACAAGGGAACCAGTTCCATTGGCAGCCATACATGCCCACGCCATGACACTACCACCACCATGCTTCACTGTTGAGGTGGTATGTTTTGGATCATGAGCAGTTCCTTTCCTTCTCCACACTCTTCTCTTTCCATCACTCTGGTACAAGTTGATATTTGTCTCATCTGTTCATAGGATGTTGTTCCAGAACTGTAATGGCTTTTTTTAATGTTGTTTGGCAAACTCTAATCTGGTCTTCCTATTTTTGTGACTCACCAATGGTTTAAATCTTGTGGTGAACCCTCTATATTCACTCTTGTGAAGTCTTCTCTTGATTGTTGACTGACACATATACACCTACATCCTGGAGAGTGTTCTTGATTTGGCCAACTGTTATGAAGGGGTTTTTCTTCACCTATTTTAATTATTGTGTCATTAAATTTCATATTGGATATTTATTTATTTTGTTGTTATTCTTGTGGAGACTTGTTACTTTATATTACATAGGGAATACGTGTGCACCTCTCTATTGGTTTTCTTTGGGCTTTCATTTCTATGTGGGAGCTAATGCTTCTTGTTCATTCCCAGATAAGAAAAGATGTCACTCTAATTACTGATGGCAATGTATCCTTAGACTGGTAGTTGAGTAATGCTGAACAGACAGCATTAATAATATGTGGGACTGAAGTCTTCTTAAGAACTGCAGATGTTCCATTGCACAGATGCTGTTTTCAAGCAATTTTTTTGGAAAGAATAAGCATATTTATTATGTGCTGTTGGAGGAAAATCAGGCAGATCTTTAGAAAGGCTAATGAAATGAATGATCAAAGGAGGATCTGATATACTGGGGTGAATAAAGCTACAGGTTGATTAATTCATTTTTAGTACTTTAAAGGCTAAAAAAAAGAAATGTGCTTGTGCCTCTTTATATGTGTTTAGATGGTCGTAGTAGGTGTTGTTGTTTTGCAACAGACCATTGCGCAGCAGTTAAATGGAACCCTTTTTCTATATTTTCTAATGCTGGCTGGACCGGCAACCGCATCCCGTTGTAGTATATTTTTTATATAATGCCATATTCTGATGGTCAAAGTAGAGTACGACACTTAAAATACAGTTAATGTAGTCACTTCTCATGATATCATTATTGCATTATTGCATGATACCGGGAAAACTACTGTTTGTGGCATGATCCTACAAAGAGGGCATTCCTTGTCGCATCGTCTTTTGAACATGGCAGCTTTACTGCTTGTAGCAGGTCCCTTAAAAAGTGGGGGGCACATATAGAAACCATTGTAATTTCTACACAGTTCACCTGATTTGGATGTAAATACCCTCAAATTAAAGCTGAAAGTCTACAGTTAAAGCACATCTTGTTTGTTTCATTTCAAATCCGTTGTGGTGGTGTACAGAGCCAAAAATATGAGAATTGTGTCGATGTCCCAATATTTATGAACCTCACTGTAATCCTTTTAGGCAGGTGGAGCATACTATTTGTGCAGGTGCCTTTGAAAGATTTTAGATAGGGAAGAGATATGAGGACCTCATTCTGATGTTTTAAAGAGTTCTTCTATTCATGTATGAGTCTGGTACATGTACAGAGAAACCTTGACCGAGACATGTTTAATAGAATCCCCAGTTCTTCTCTTCCAGCATTGTTGGGTTCTGTACTTGGAACCCAATATTTGAAGGCTGATATACCACAGTTATAATCAATTTTTTCAAATAATTTCTGTTTTACTGTGTGGATCACTGCAAAAATGTGTAACTCTTTGAAACAGATATTGATTTAAATCCCATACTAAACAGAATCTAATAATAACCATGCTGTTGTAAAAGTGTGTGAATATAGTCGCCATATAGGCACTCACCAGGAGGACTTGCTGCCCGTTGTCCCAATGTTTGAGCATCACCCTCTTCTGCCCGCTGGGAAAAGAGGGCCAGTTGATCAACCAGCCGACTCCACTGGCCCTGTGAGATGCGCACAGGACTGGATTTGGATAACCGGACGATGTTTCCTCTTCCTCGGAAGGACCACAAACCTGCAAGACTGCGGAAAGCGGCTATTAGGAAAGAGGCTTAACCAGTAGGTTCACGGGAAAGTGTCCTAGCCCTTCCCTGGAGAGTGAGCAACTCACCTTCCGGTGGGAATGTCTCACATTTAGTCTGGCCAACGACCCGGGGCTGAGCATACACCCGGATAGACCTTACTGTATCTGTCAGTGTACCTTACCCACCAACGCATTCAACCACAGCTACCCCTGCAATGAACTACTACTGAAGAACGGTTAATCGGCACAACCAGACTTAACACACAATTAACCCGGCTTAAGCCCCATCACCAACTATGTAACTTGAGAACAGGCAAACATATAACAATAGGAAATTTCAGGGGAACTTATTTCCAAAAGAGTGCTGTGATGAATACAAGTTCTAAAGATGCCACAGGGTATGACTTAGGGCGATGCTGCAGTAGTAATTCCCCAGGCGCTGCCGGTTTCAAGGCAGGTCTGATAGGCACTGCCTATCAGGCGAGTGACAGGTATTAGAAAGTGTTAGTGCCCACTTTACCATTGTTTGTTCTCAGCCCCTCACAAGAAATATAGATTTGAACCTGGTGGCCCAGCAGGCGCCTATTGTTCAGGCTCCAAAGCCTCCTCCTTTCACCTGGTGCCCAAGTAAACCCTTGTTGTCCAGGGGTAGCTAAAATGCCCAGGCACCACAGTCCCCACCACAGCCTCCTTCTTAACTGTCCTTATCTGCCATCCGTGTTCCAACTCACCGTTCCTCACCATCCCGCGTTTCTTGGCGTTGTCCTGCGTCTCCTGCCACAGCCCCACGTCCTCCCATCGGCCCTGTGATGTGGCGAGCTCTGATTGGCTCGCTGCGCCATCAATCAACTCCCTCCTGCAGTGGGGGGGTGGGACCTGAGACGCTGCGGCCATCCCAGCAGGCGCCGGGAGATTGCAACTCCACCGCCGGCACTCGAGCCCTCAGCAGCCAGGGCATCTGCTTCCTCAGCTGCCGGGCCACTCCACGCCCCCCTCAGCAGCGGAGACACCGGTCCTCCCAGCTGCCGGGCTGCTCTGCGATCCCACACTGAAGACACTGTCTTCATGACACATCGAGAAAGACTTTTAATGTACATTCTAGAAATACAATAAATAATTAAAATATTCAGTATTCCTGTTTTAATGCACCTGTCTATATTAACCTATAAATTGATCTAAAAAAACACCATTTTGAGTAAAATACAGTAAGAGCACAAATAGTTCTATTAACTATAAATATAACAAGGTTACTTGCATGTTCAATATGCATAGTTCCTTTGGGATCTCAAAGGGTCCTAGAGCAGTTCCTATTGAGGATTCTCATAATCTTTCAGCAAAATGGGAATTTACTGATCACTATGATCAGAAGATACTTGCATTTTGTGATGGTGTCAGATATAGATCTGAATTCAGACTTTAATGCTGGGAGTGTTTTTGATGGAGTGTGGATCCCCATTGAGAAATACCCTATTTTGATAGAGGCATAGCAATCAATCCCTGTAGCACCATACATGGTGCCTTGAAAGGTAAGCAACAGCATTCCCTAACCCTAAGCCCCCCCCTGCAGCCTAACCCTAAGTCTCCACCCCTGCAGCCTAACCTTAAGTCCCCCCTGCAGCCTAACCCTTGTTAAGTTGGGATTGGATCTTTTTTTTTTACTTTAAAAATTAAATAAATTTGCAATTATTAAAAACAAACAATACCCCAATGTCTGAAATTATGTTGCTATAATTATAATAAAATACAATAATACAAAATAACAATACCCCAGTGTCTAAAATAATGGTGCCACAATTACAATATAATACAACTATACAATTTGCCTTTACTTGTTAATCATTTAGAACTGGAACAATGGGTTTATAGGTACGCAAAAGACACACATCTATATGACTGCAATGCTAACCACTCTCCTTGATAGTCTGTTGTTTTTAGAATCAATTCAAAGCCATATGTGTGACACAAATCAACCACTGACTATTGCTTAGTAATCATGGGCCTGATTCAGAGATCCGTCGGCGATCGGGCCGCAAATATACGCTTCTAAGTGGCAGGTCGGAACAGGTTACACCCACCAGAATAAACAGTCACTTCCCTCGCAACCTCCGGCCGGACCTAAACTGGCCGCACTCACTTCCGACCCTATGTGTATTAGTTGCATATATTTAGGGCCCTAAGTCCATATATTTCCGCCGCACTTAGGGCCGCATTTGTCTCCGCCCGATTCACAAGTCCGAACAAGTCCGACCTTAAGGAATTTCCGACCTTAACTTCAACATACATGGCGTTGCACTATTACTATGCATGCGCAGTTGATGCAAATTGATCCGACCCCAAATATACGCACGGAACTATCGTTAGTTCCGGATCTCTGAATCAGGACCCATATTCCCAGCAGTGACATATTGGAATGGCAGCGTTATGGTTAGTTGCATACTATTCCTTAGTGGTAACTGGGCAAATGATACAAGACAGCTTGCTTTTGTCTGTTAGAAAACTACTATCAGCTGCAATTGGAGAAAAAGGTAAATGTTTTGCACAAAAATAACCTTGAGCACAAGGACAAAGTAATGCATGCACTGCCTCAACAAGGTGCATTTTCTATGAAGGCCAAGTAAAAGTTCAGGTGCTAGATTTACTAAGCTGTAGGAAAGGAAAAGTGGAGATGTTGCCCATAGCAACCAATCAGATTCTAGTCTCACTTTCCTATTACATACTAGAAAATGGCTGTTAGAATCGGATTTGTTGATTTGGGCAACATCTCCACCTTTACTTTCCCACAGTTTAGTAAATCTAGCCCCAAGTCTCAGTCCACAAACATCATTTAACCAACCTTAATTTGTCTCCGCCCGATTCACAAGTCCGACCTTAAGGCATTTCCGACCTTAACTTCAACATACATGGCGTTGCACTATTACTACGCATGCACAGTTGATGCAAAATTGATCCGACCCCAAATATACGTACAGAACTATAGTTAGTTTCGGATCTCTGAATCATGACCTATATTCTCAGCAGTGACATATTGGAATGGTAACTGGGCAAATGATACAAGACAGCTTGCTTTTGTCTGATAGAAAACTACTATCAGCTGCAATTGGGGAAAAAGGTAAATGTTTTGCACAAAAATAACCTTGAGCACAAGGACAAAGTAATGTATGCACTGCCTCAACAAGGTGCATTTTCTATGAAGGCCAAGTAAAAGTTCAGGTGCTAGATTTACTAAGCTGTAGGAAAGGAAAAGTGGAGATGTTGCCCATAGCAACCAATCAGATTCTAGTCTCACTTTCCTATTACATACTAGAAAATGGCTGTTAGAATCGGATTTGTTGATTTGGGCAACATCTCCACCTTTACTTTCCCACAGTTTAGTAAATCTAGCCCCAAGTCTCAGTCCACAAACATCATTTAACCAACCTTAAAAAACCTGAAGCAAATCTGCAAAAAATCATGCAATATATTTATTGACCATATATGTGGAACCCTTATGGAAAGAAAGTTCTACCATATTGGAGTCAGTGGTGATGGATTAACCCTAACCCATTTCATTTGTTATGAATTGCTGACAATATTTATAATACTTTAAAATGCCATAGTCAGGAAACCTCAGCATTACAGAAACCAAAAATAAACAGAATCAGAAAGAAGAGACAAACAAATAGTGAATTTGTCTTCTGAGAATCAGGCACAAGTTCTTATGGGACCATAGGATGATCAGGGTCAATATGTAATACAATACTATGTGATACTTATTTGTATTGTTCTTTGACTTTTTGTTCATATATTTATTTGTTAAATATTCCCTATTGGAATAATATCTACGTTAAATATAAGGACAAGTCAGAATTCAGTATTTGTATAATATGCAAAATGGATAATTGGTGTTAAGAAATGCTTTTAACCATAATTAATTAAAACAGTTCAAGCTACTGCAGTTTGACAATTTAGCAAATAGGTGAAGAGTCATGTCCGTGATTCCTGATTTAGCATAGAACATTGAAAGCTTTGTCTATACTGCCAGTACTGCTCTAAACACCTTTGAATGTAGATTGGACAGGAACTGGAAGCATTAGAAAATCACACATCATTGTTCTTTTCAATTCTTACATCTTTATATCGCTTTTGGTCAAGAATTGCTCCTGGGCTCTTTTTCAAACAAATTCAGTTAATCTTTCTTGGACTTTTTCCATTTTTTTCTGTATCCTGCCTTCCAAATATATGCAGTGCGTCAAGCTGGAATATTTAAATCTATTTTTAAATCATATCTATAGGATGCCAATTGCACATGATTTAGTTTAACTGTTACTAAGTCTAAAAACAACAGGATCACTAACAGCATTTCTTGAGAAACAGCAGAAAGTATATAAAGCAGCGTGTTACGTGATTTCATTGCATAAAATTGTAATAAAACAGAATTAATCATAGCAAGAATTTCTTGAATACTTAAGACACCAGAAAATACTGCAATTGCTACTCTGTCTATCACAGTTTGAAAGGTATATATAAAATGGTTATGCCATTATTATAAATGCATAGACTTTAAGGGATGACGCCACCCATACTATTTTAGATATTGGTTAAGATAAAGACTTAAAAAAAAAAATCATGACTCTGATCCAGACTGCACACAAGCTACTAAAAATGCATACGCCCTATATAAAGACCCATCACTAGCAGCACTGGATGGGTAGGACTGCAAATATGTACACCTTAAAAGCATGCAAATGTATTTGTATTGGCAAGCAGGCTATGAAATGTAATGCAGAAGCCTATACAGGATTTCATGGTATTTTTTTTTTTTTTTATGATTGGCTGAAGATAGGTGTTGTTTAATTGTAGTTAAGGTTTTAAAAAGAATTAAAATGCATTGGTAAACTCAGGTACCATCATGTTATTGCTTATTAAATGACTGATATTAATAAATACAAGTTACAGCATGTTCTGACATTCAGGGCTCCAGAAGTTTGCCAAGGTAAAAAAAAACCTCCCCAACCCATCCTTGTTTACCCTGCTGTATATATGTGTATAATTTTATTTTGCAGATTCAGAATTTGAGATTAAGGGCAAAACAGGTGCAAGTGTACAGTTTACTAAACCTTTTTAGCAATGCAAGGGTTGCTAATTAATACTTTTGCATGTAGGAAAAATACTTTACTTTTGCACACAGAACTTAAAAACTGCATGACTTTGTTTAATCTGTAAATTACAGTTAAGCTAAGGAACTTCACCTCAGTTCTAATTCTGCTTTCACTATTTAAATTTGTTTTCCCTTGCATATCAACAGGTCTACAATAGTGTATAAAAAGTGAATATATAGGGTGCCATGGGGATGAATACAGTGGAGACAGGGGGGGCTAATTATAATATGAAGCACCAGTGAGAGAAAACGTCACAGTAAAAATAAACATAGGTAAATAATTTCATGACACAAACTAAATAATCAGTGAACAATCAGAATAGAAAAAAAAGGACACTAGAGAAATTTGCATTACAAAACCAAAAAAAGAAAAATAATAATAATGAACTCCCTTCTAAAAATGAGAGTGAGTGTGTGATCCCTAGAAATCACACCAAAATCACACACAAAAAGATAAATAATAAATATCCAAATAACAAATAGGTGTATGAAGTGGGAGCAAAAAATCTCTAATAAACAGTCTCTAGATCCGTGAAAAAGAAATACTGATATGGAATAAAACAAAAAACTCTAATGAACGGTCTCTAATAGGAAATAATATGTGCAGCTCACGAGGAAAGAAAAATAGTAATAACAAAGTCACTGAAACCGTCTTGAATGTAGAATGATATACGGAACTCACAGAAGAGAAATGTCAACTTTAAATGCTGAAAAGGTCCAATTGGTCCAAAGGAAAGATGTGGATCCAAAAAAGTGTTCTTGTCTGTTCAGGAAACGCAACACCGCAGCCCCGTCCTCAGGAAAACCGGAAAGAATTTCCGAAGTCACGGAATGAGGAGGGAACGGATCCAAAACCTTACAGTCACTCAACAAACCTTTGTATTCCTGCGGAAATATTCTTTGACACACTGGGGAAAAATCCCAGTCCTAGGTGTGTGACCCTCAGTAATGGAAAAACAAGTAAAGTAAAAAACAAAAGATTTATTAAATACAGAACAATCAAAATATTAAAACATAAACAATAAAATCGGTCAGTCCAAAGCACGCACTGTTAATGGAGCCATTCTGTGAGGTGATGACAAGTACCCGGGTAAAACCTCCACAGACATGGCTTTCAAAGAGCAGATGAATCGGAACAGACCAGCACAGCATATACTCCCGCCTTTTTATTTTAAAATTGGGTCTTTTAAAAGAATGTGCCAGTTATTTTTAATAATTGTTTCTATTTGTTTATGTTGTTTATTAAAACGGGTGATAAAAGCCGTATTGAATTGTTTGTTCCTAGATTTATGTGCTTCTACTGGAACTACAGGTGGGAGGACTACCAGAGTTAGGAAGAAGATCAGACTGGTTAAGATTGGCCGTATTACTGACTATTCTAGAGAGTGTTTCCTCCGAATAGCCCTTTTCTATGAACTGTTGCATAAGTGTTTTAGCTTGTGTATCAAAGGTTTCTTTCTCGGTGCAATTTCTGCGTACTCTTTTAAATTAGCCTACAGGGATCCCTCTAAGCCAACTTTTATGAATGAGTTAGCCTCAGTAGGTTTATTAAAAGTATTGGTATGAATAGACTGTGTGGGGACTATTAAAGCTTACAATATGATATTAGTTATTGTAAATCATTATGTATATAAGCATATCAGTATAATATCAGAAATTAGAGATATAGATGGAAAGATTTTTGTATCAATTGATTATGTGACAGTTTTTCAGACGCCAGCTGCATCCTTATTCTCCTAGCTTTGCAGATTAAAGGAAGTATAGGAATAGCCTCAGAGTGTAACTGTTCCAGACACACCGATGAGAAATAGGTAACAAACTTTAAGTTTAGCTAACGCCATCATGATCTTGTGATAAGTTTGTATTAATCAAGATCTTGTGATAAATTTGTATTAATCATGTAATGACGAAATGTCCAGCTGCATTATTATTTTGGGTTATAAAAAAGGGACTGGGTCCAATAAAAAATCAGTTCATCACTGAGACAAAGAACTTCAGTGTCTGTCTTACTTCTTGAACTCCAGCCGGCTGCATAGAATCTGACTTATCGGTTACAGGTAGTTGATTTTCAAAGGCTTACTCCCAGTGATGGCCTAGGCTACCCTCACATTTTTGGTGCCGAAACCCGGGATTTCTGATTTGAAGGAGATATACAAGTCTGGGAACTGCAACTACCAACTACATAAATCTGTACGGTGAGTAACATTGCAAGCAATTTTTGCCCTTGTTACTCCAGATATTTGGTATTTGTTTTTTTTCAGATATATTTCTTCTTTATGAAACACGATTTCCCACGAACCTAATTGATATGTCAGAAATGATAATATGATTCCAAATGATTGGGAATTGATATTTGTACAATATTCAAAGAAGGACAGACAGTGAGGCCTCTTAGGATGCACCACCATATAAATTTGTCTCTCAATTATATAGACATCATATATTTAAAACATTGCATATTTTATTAATATCCATTAAAACATAGACAAACATAGAAAAGAACAGAAAACCTTCTCCAGCGAAAATATTAAGATACAAAGGTCTCCCAAACAATAATTATATACATTGGATGCCAATTATTAGAAAGATAAGTAGTAGCAGCTCTTAATATATATCTCATATAGTATAACAATCACGTATTAGGTATAGTGTGTATCCAAAAAATTAGCAATAATCCAATATTATAGCATAACAAATATGCAATAACACTATACATACAAAACATATATGAGATCAAACAAATTAACCGCTACAACATGAAAACAATCTGCATTATTCACATAGGGTAAGTATAGGCAGAGAGAACTTCAGCGCACAAATAATAGCAGTATATATACATATGTGGGAGGAAAGCAGGGAAGGGAGTACATCTTAAAATCAGCCACATTGGAAAAATCAAGCACCGGAGGGACGGGATCTAATCTGAGCGTCCGGCGGCTGTCCCTATGTATACCCACTAACAACCTCACGGTTGTGCTTCACTCTCACTCGAGCCGGTACATATCCCTACACTATCACTATACATTACCCACTAAACAAGGATGAACGAAGAGGAGACGCAGAATCCCGGTGCACCGAGAGCTGCAATATATTTAGCCCCAACGCGCGTATCGCTGCTGCTTCATCAGGGGAAAAGGTGTGCAGATGACTTCTCCTATAGTATATATATAATATATATATATTTAAAGTCCAGTGGACCAATAAAGGAGCTCCCTGTCACACCTGAGGCATAATTAAGAGACAAAAAGGCATGGATGAATAGTTTATAAACCAAAAAAGAAGAAATAATAAACATTGAACAATAAACAAATCTCCATACTCTTATGCAATCAGCTAAGTGTTCCACATTTAATCATGGTGTATTTTCTTTGTTTATTCAATTATATGTAAATCACGGGGAAACGAACATTAATTAACCCCTCATAGATACCACTCGTTGTAATTCATTATAGGTAGAATAGATAAACAATCACCCGCATAATCAATAATATACCTGGGAGAGATGTATACTGTGAAACACAGTGGAGATTTATATATTTATAAATATTAATGGTTGCAACTATCCAAACATTTTTTATTATAATTAATTAAAGGGACAGTATAAATTCTTGCTAAGAAATGTCTTGCAGGATAATATATAATATTATTCACTACTATTTAATACTGCAAATAATAGATTAACCTACTATAATGACATAAATTGCCAGTATTAAAATTATACATACTAATTGCGGTCTCACAAAATGACAATTATAAAAGGACACAATTCAAATGACCAGAAATAATTCTGTATATAGTGTGTTATAGTATCTGCAAGATCTCTCAAGTCTTAGATATAGTTCTAAAATTCAACAAACTACAAATTCCAAACTTGTGAAATTTTTAACCATATGTACTTCAAAAAGAATTATGAAGTAAAATTATCATAGTCCCATACAATATCTCAAATTACAAATCCAGACATGTATATATGCATATCAGAAAGATCAAACAATAAAAATGAATATATACATAATTCACTTAATTTACATGGTGTACAAATATAATAGAAAACGAAAAAAGAGGATAAGGAATGGGAAACAACAGACATTGTTATTGTCTCTCATTCTCCACCTCCCACCCTCCGTTCCCTGTTCCCTACAAATCCTATAAAAATGGAGTATACGATGTACATTCATTCAAACCCATAGGTGATGTAGAATTCATCAAGAAAATGTACTTTAATTCCTTCTGGGAGTAAGATAGAGTCAGCATCAGATTGAGCAAATTGAGGGAGAATATAAAGGCCTTAAGTCCTGTGTCTTGCTACCGGTGATAAGGTTTTAAAGTTGTCATGATCTCTTATACTATTTTTAATAGAGCTAACATGCTCAAACAAACGAGTTTTAAATTTTCTCAGGGTCTTACCGATGTATCTCATACCACATGGGCAGATTAAACAATAAATCACTTGGGTTGTATTGCAGTTATAATGAGCACAGATTTTATGGGTTTGATCATATCTGTCCTTCCATTCTTGGTTTTTTAACATATAGGGACAACCCTTGCAATTCCCACATGGGTATGATCCACCATTAATAGTTTTAACAGATTTAGAAGATTGATAGTGACTCGCAACCAAAAGGTCACGTAAGTTGCGGGATCGACGCCATCCCACTGAGATTCTATCTTTAACAACTTCATTAAAATCTTCATCTACTTTGAGAATATGAGAAAATTTATTAAGGATGTCCGAAATTTGTGTGGATTCCTGACAAAAATCTCCAATAAATCTAATGGTCTTATCAACTTCCCTTTTTCTCTCCTTTGGTCTGATCAATGAGCTTCTATCCGTTTTAATAGCCATATTGTAGGCTTTCGATAATGAGCGTTTCGAATATCCTCTGTGTAAGAGGCGACTCCGGAGCTTATCCGCATGGATTTTAAAGGATTTTAGATCAGAGCAATTACGTCTCGTTCTAATGTATTCGCCCCTAGGTATACCTCGAATTGTCGCTTTGGGGTGAGAACTGTCACTATGAAGTACACAATTAGTAGCGGTAGCTTTTCTATATAGTTCTGTCTGTATATTACCTGCTTGATCTATATGTACAGTAGTATCCAAGAAATTGATAGAGGTACTACTGTATTCCATCGTAAGATGTAAATTAAGATCATTGTGGTTTAACACATTGATGAACTCCACCAGCAGCTCGGGGTCACCCTGCCACAGGAAGAAGACATCGTCAATATACCGAAGCCACATGGGAATCCACATAGTGTATTTCCCATGGGCCTCGGCAAAGACGATCTCATGCTCCCACCAGCCGAGATATAAATTGGCGTAGGTGGGAGCGCAAGCCGTCCCCATGGCAGTGCCCCGAGTCTGCAAGTAGAAGCAATCATCAAAAATGAAAAAATTCTTGGTCAGAATAAAATCTAACAGTGTTAACAGAAAGTCATTAAATTCACTTGCAACATTAGTTGCAATGAAAGATTTGACTGCTGCTATCCCTCTCTGGTGGTCTATGCTGGTATATAATGACTATGCTGGTATATAATGACTCCACGTCACACGTTACAAGTAACGCGGACGTGGAGACATGTAGACTATCCAGGCGAAGGAGAAATTCCATTGTGTCACGTATGTATGATGGTAAGGTGGCAACATGGGGACGCAAATGATAATCCAGAAATCTGCTAGCATTTTCGGTTAATGAACCATTGCCAGCAATTATAGGGCGTCCAGGTGGTCTAATTTGATCTTTATGGATTTTTGGCAATAAATACATAGTTGCCACCTTTGGTTTTTCTACAGTTAAGTACTTAAAATCTTCTTTAGAGATGATGCCGTTGGTAAAAGCTTCTTGAGTGATCCTTTGATATAACAAGGTAAAGTTACTCATGGGATTAAAGATTAGCCGTTTGTAACATGCTTCATCATTCAGTTGACGTTTTGCCTCCATAACATATAATTCTTTGGACCAAATCACGACATTGCCCCCCTTGTCGGACATTGGCATCCAATGTATATAATTATTGTTTGGGAGACCTTTGTATCTTAATATTTTCGCTGGAGAAGGTTTTCTGTTCTTTTCTATGTTTGTCTATGTTTTAATGGATATTAATAAAATATGCAATGTTTTAAATATATGATGTCTATATAATTGAGAGACAAATTTATATGGTGGTGCATCCTAAGAGGTCTCACTGTCTGTCCTTCTTTGAATATTGTACTTTTTTGGCCTTCTGATAGCACACCAAATCAAATATAGATAATGATCAATTAGATTATGTAGTGCAGCACATTTTTCTTTTTCTTTGTTTGGAATTGATATTTGTAGTAATACTTGTATTAAGGGTTATAGTTTTCAGTCTAATAATATGTATATGTTTATCAAGGCGAATTAAGACATTTATGGGAAATTTCTGTGCACAAATGCCATATTAAGAAATGTGCAGTAATTTGATAAATAATACAGGGAGAAATGGCAATACAGCAAATGCTATTGTTTAAGAAATAGTCTGTTTGAAGAGTACTTGCAGTTATTGAGTTGAATAATTGAATTTCGGAAATAGTTTTTAGAGGTATTTCTTTCTTTATGGTGAAGGTATAGCTATTATGAGATAGTTGTTGTATTTTTTGTCCAAAGGATTGTTTTGTTTCATATATATTCTTGTACATATATATATATATAC
>WWET01000044.1:102159-113041 GCA_011038615.1 Limnodynastes dumerilii | reverse complement strand
TGTGTGTGTGTGTGTGTGTGTATATATATATATATATATATATATATATATATATAGTCCAACAGTTAAATCCAAAAAAACCTGTTTCATTACCTTAGAAAAATATCTATAAATGTCATAAGATGAGATGTATAAAGGAATAAGACCCTAAGATTGTCAATCAAAGACTAACACTTCCCACACGCAACTGAGGCTTGACCTTGTCTTTGTGGGAACTGCGTCCCTGGGTTGCTGACCAAAAGGTCTCCTAGCTCTCATTTAGAATAAAGTAAAGTAATAGATATCAATAACACACAGCAGCAGTGTAGATAAACTGCTCATAGAGTGTGTAACCAGGTAAAAATCAATGAATGAAGCAGAACCGTTGGACTTATTGTGTAAACCATTGTCAGAGGAATTAGGGTGTAGCCATTGTACTTCATTTATTGTCTGGTATTGTGATAAAATAGGTGGTGATAGTATAAGTACTGCATGCGTGTCCCACAGTCCTTTGGCTTTAGGAATAGTAAAAGGTATTCATCATAATCCAGTATACAAGGCTGATATTGAAATATTTAGAGACTGTGGATTCTGTGGATTACCCATAGAGGTGGGAGATTTCAACCATAAGGTGTTGCAAGGAAATTTGCAGATTGTGGCGATTACTGGGTTTCATGGACATTGTGTTATATCTATAGGAGTATCCTTCACCCAAATAGCTGAAATAGTGAATAGCTGCAAAAGAAATTATCTGTTAGGAAACCCTTCTTGTCTAAATTGCAATCTGGATATCATGTTGCCTTCTATTGTCTAGGATAAAGGGAGGACATAAGGAGATATCTTAGAAATTGTTGTTGTTTTTGTTGCATGTTCCTTTCTGGAATGTCTTAAACAAGTCAATAAGGCTAAAGGTTTACTCTCAAGGGACGCCTTGAGATTGGCGCTAGTTTGATCTATTGAAGCATTAGGATTCCTCCTTGTTGCATACAGTGAGTGACAATGGGGGCTTCAAATAGTAAGGGGAGTTTGCATACTCCTAAAGAAATAGTGAAAGAGAAAGGAGGTAAACATGTAAAAAAGGGAATGGGCAAGGTGTTTAAAAGAACAGGATTTCCAGAAGAAGGGGTGTTAAATTCACAGAAATGGAAGGACTTTAGGACCTGAAATGCAGATTGGGTTCGAAGGAAGAATTTGGGAGATCAGATATTCATATGGTTAGCAATTAGTGAACAACTAGAAGACCTGAAAATAAAAACAGATTTGGATGATGAAAGGGTACAAGGTTATGTTGCCTCAGCCCCGGCACATATGGTGGGTGCTGAATAATGCAGTGAATGAACAAAATTCAAGTTGGTTATGAATAGTGATGGTTCTTGTTGGTTGCTCAAGATAAAGCAGGCAAGGTGTATACTATACAACAAAAACACAGGGTGTGGCAAAATAGTCCTAGGATTAATGCCACAGGGAGAATATCAGGTGCACACACAATGATTAATAGAACAACAGCGCTGTTTGCACTTAAAAATACATTTATTCCAAGATTAAGGTTCCATTCCCATGGGGTGAATTTTCACAATATGCACAACAGAGGGTTCCATTATAAATCTTCGTTACATTGGTATTAACACCATAACACAAGGATATAGAATGAACCAAAAGTATGCCTTTGCCACATGAGAGGACCACAGCTGATCTAATCAGGAAAATAACAAACAAATCCCTCAGCCAGATTACTAGTGCTCGCAAGAGCATGCTTCGCGCTCCCGCGCCTTATCTGTCCCTGACCTATACCTGCATGTGTCCAGAGGTCCCCTCTGTAGGCTCAACAAACAAATCCACGTGTCAGCAGCCCTGGGAGAAGCTCCAAAACTCCGTCTGAGTCAGCGCTCCGCTGTGTTTCTGTAGAAGGCTGGCGTCACGTGCTACCCAACGTACGTTTCACCCAAAGGCTTTATCAAGGGTAGTGTGTAGTCCATATGGGTAAGTATAAATAGTTTTCATGGACCAATCAGAGGTCTCTTCTTATTAACTTCCCCGGACTGAATAAAAACAAAGATAAACAAATCAGTACAAAGTAACCATACACAATTTTCAAGCAGTCCAAAAATAATTGTGTTCTAAAGTAAACGAGGGTTTGCAGCAAGGTAATTAGTTCACCTAGAAATTTCAGCACGTTGTTAAAGGGACATGCACCAATATATATGTTAAAGGGACATGCACCAATATATATGTTAAAGGGACATGCACCAATATATATGTTAAAGGGACATGCACCAATATATATGTTAAAGGGACATGCACCAATATATATGTTAAAGGGACATGCACCAATATATATGTTAAAGGGACATGCACCAATATATATGTTAAAGGGACATGCACCAATATATATGTTAAAGGGACATGCACCAATATATATGTTAAAGGGACATGCACCAATATATATGTTAAAGGGACATGCACCAATATATATGTTAAAGGGACATGCACCAATATATATGTTAAAGGGACATGCACCAATATATATGTTAAAGGGACATGCACCAATATATATGTTAAAGGGACATGCACCAATATATATGTTAAAGGGACATGCACCAATATATATGTTAAAGGGACATGCACCAATATATATGTTAAAGGGACATGCACCAATATATATGTTAAAGGAAAAGAAAATTATATAAAAATAGTGAAATTTTACATCACCAAAATCACATATTAAAAATACCAGCTTTGTGTCACACATATGATTTAACCTCTATAGAAAGGGCGTAAATGACATGTATTCATTTAGACCCATTGGGGCCACTGTATTGAGGGCCCAGATCCACTTTGTTTCCCTTTTAAGTAGCATCTTGTCCAAGTCACCTCCTCTTCTCCCCAATTTGATCTGATCAATCAAAAATGCTTTCAGAGATTGCGGGCTTGAATTATGCTCTGCAAAAAAATGTCTGGCAACTGATGTCAAAGTCTTGCCCTTAGTGAGATCTGATTTGGCATTCTTGATTGATCTTAAGTGCTCCATAAGTCTCATATGAAAGGGTCTTATTGTCTTGCCCACGTACTTGAGATTGCACGCACAATTCAAACAATAGATTACACCCTTTGAACTACAGTTAAGAAAGAATTGAACTTTGTGCTTCTGACCAAACCTATCAGTGATTTCATTGGTTTTACTCATAAATTTGCACGTACTACATGTGCCACAGGGATAGCACCCCAAAACTTCACTTTTTGTAGTAGGAATGGGGGGATAGAAGCTTGAGACTACTCTGTCTTTTAAGCTCCTAGCACGCCGCCAGCACATTTGTATCTTAGGGGGTAAAATCCGTTTGAGGGTTGGGTTGGATCTTAGTATTGGTAGATGCTTGTTAAGGATCCTAACTAAGGCCCCTGATTCTGCACAGAAATTAGTAATAAATCGTGTCGTAGAATCCTTCGTATCTTTCCGTTTAGGATGTATTAGAGCGTCCCTATCCATATGAAGTGCGGATTTATAAGCGCTTTTCAAAAGATATTTGGGATAGCCTCTATCATGGAGTCTATTCCTTAGCTCACCTGCCCTTTTCTTAAATCTCGCTGTGGTTGAGCAATTTCGGCGCAACCTCATATATTCATTGACTGGTATATGGGTTTTAACGCTGGAATAATGTGCACTGCTACAGTGCAGAATGTTGTTGGTCGCCGTAGATTTACGGAAAAGATCAGAGCATAGTTTTCTGTGCTCATCTACATACAGCGTAACGTCTAGGAAATCTATGCTTTCCTTCCTACAGGTCATGGTGAGCTTTAGATTAAGATCATTCTCATTGAGAGTGTTCAAGAAAGCATCAAGTGTGACAGAATCCCCCTGCCACAGGAACAGGATGTCGTCTATATAGCGAAGCCAAAGAGGCACACATCTCGTGTATACCTCGTTGGCCTCCGAAAAGACGACATCCTGCTCCCACCAGCCCAGATAAATATTTGCAGAAGTAGGCGCACAAGCTGTGCCCATTGCCGTTCCTCTGAGCTGGAGAAAATACACATTATCAAAAAGAAAGTAGTTTCTTTTTAGTACAAAAGTCAGGAGGTCCAACAGGAAGTCATCATGAGCTGTGAAAATTCCAGCTCTCATAAAGTGCTTCACAGCATTGATGCCTCTGTCATGTTTGATGCTAGAGTACAAAGACTCCACATCAAAGGATACAAGCCATGTGTCACATGGTATATAGATATCAGCAATCCTCGCCAGTAAAGGTGTATACTATAAAGTGGATTGTGGTGCTATGCATGGTTGTCATGATTTGGAGATGAATTCATTAAAATTAAAAGTCCGGGAAAAATTGTACTGTGTGTGTGTGTGCAAGAATTATGATTGAAACTGAGGCACTGACATAAAAAAAAAAAGGGAAGGATTAAACTATTTCCTTGGGAAGTGATTTAGTTGTAAAAGAGGAAATGTGTTGTTTGTTGCTTGTTGTTTATAAGGTGTTTCATTTTTGTTTGTTTATTTACTTGTTTTTGCGGAATGCAAGGTATGTGTTTTAGTGTTGTATTTCAATAAATTTTGAAGTTTTGAGAAATATGAGAAGTGAGAATTCTAATGATTAAATTTCAATGAAATGATGCTTTGGTTGTTTTCTCACAAGTGTGTTTTTTGTTGTGTGTTGTTTACGACTCGACTATGGGAGCATATTAGTTGTGCTGGCTCACAATACTGACTGCCTTCTATTAGATCGTCTCTATGTTGAGTTTTATTTTATATAGAGTAAAGTTTGAGTTTTCTTGTTTTTTAAACTAGTGGGTTTGTATAAAGACAGATATGCAATGGAATCACATATCTCAAACCAAAATTAGAAAAGAAACCAAAGGACTTTATTGAGAAAGAAGGACCTTATCTACAAGAAAGACAGTGTAACAGATGTAAATATGATGTGACAGAAGGTTCATGGTATTGTTAGGGTTATGGATTTCTTGCAGATCAGAATGCACCACCTATACAGACAGATGAAATAAACCTGTTTGACCCAAATAGCAAGAAAGGCAAACACATCAAAAGGGAAATAGGACAATTGATAGACACTTGAAATTCAGGAGCTGATGTTGCGTGAAATGAGAAGAATCCCTGTATGCTAACAGCTACACAGTATGTTCCTTTTTCCAGATTTGAGTTACAGGGAATTGTGCAAGATGCACCTGATCCCTACAAGGTTCTAGCTGCCTTCTCTGCCTTCATGGAAATGGTGCAGACTGTGTGAAGCCCCACCTGTATGGACATGCACATAATTATAAAGACAAAACTCAGAGCAGGTGATGCAATTGCTATTACAGGATATCAACAGGTCAAAGCATGCTCCCCATAGTAGCTGCATCAGCAAATAATGAACAGAAAAAGACAGTGGAAAATAAACGGAATTTGCTGGCCAGAATCCAGAAATGGTCTTAGGATCAGAGGCAAATAAAACTAAAGCAGAGGTAGTGGTGCAAAGAGGAGAACCAGTAAGAACGTATTTTGAAAAAGTGACTGTTGACTAATGAAGGTGTAGACGTGGGAAGGAAAATCTTGAAAATAAATGTTCTGGAAGGATTGTATAAACCAATTAGTGAAAAATTGTTTGACTGTACCCTTGCATGTAGATCTCTTCCCATAGCCCAGCTATTGGACACTTTAGAAACTATTTAGGACAGAGAAAAAGAAAGGAAAAAAGATAATCAAGAATAAACCGGTAACTATAAATATTGTCCAGAATAATGAAGGAAAATGGAGCACCGAAAAGGGAACAGAGGAACGCCAGAAAACGAAGGCCTCTACACAAAAGTGTAACCAAGTAAGTGTTATTTCTGGAAGCAACCAGGACATTTCAAGAGAGACTGTCAGAAATATAAAGAACGAATCAGGAAGAGGCAGGAGATCCTCACTCAGCCTGAAGATCCGGCACCCCTCTATATGCCCTTCAAGACACCCCTGGTAAGGAAAATTTTAAATCTCTGAAATTGCCAAGTAGGAAAGAAATTGAGTGTCTGATAGATACAGGGGCAAGCCATACTGTCTTAAGGGAAGGGGATGTACCAAAACAACTCATAACAGAAAAGGAAATTACTGCAAGTGGACTGATAGGCACAAATGTGAATTTAAAGAAAAGCAAGAAAGTGACTTTACAGATAAATGATACGCCCACTCCCATACCAATAGAGTTCCTTATATGTTCAACATGCCCTGTGAATTTACTAGGAGCAGATGTGATGCAATTGCTACAAGCAACCATAGAGTACAGGGGAGACAAGGTTATCTTCTCCAGCAGATTGCCAGAAGAGACTAGGAACAAAGTGGAGGAAGTGGTGCAAGTGTTTTTATCCCTACAGTATTTGGATGAGGATGAAGACTCTGAAATTTTCTACCCATTTGAGAAAGACGAGGATGACCCCATACCCTCCAAGCTCTGGTCAAAATGTAAAACTGATGTGGGGTTACTGAGGGTACAACCTGTTTCTATACAGCTGAAACCAGGAGTGCACCCGGTATCCATTAAACAATACCCCCTCAGCAAGGATTAGAAGGAATCTCTAAGGGAACAAATAAAGGACTATGAGAAACCTTTTACCTTATTCTGTCATGAGTATAAAGGACATGCATTGGGAGAGCTTACACAGGAACATGGGCCTCTGGCCTACTACACTTGTTTACTTGACCATGTTGTTCTAGGATTACCAGGATGTGTTAACGCAATAGCAGCAGCAGCAGCAATGATGAAAGATAAATGCAAAGACATTGTACTAGACCACCCATTGACTATTCAAGTACCTCATGCAGTAACAGAAATTCTTCATCAGGCAAGTACCAAACACATCTCAGCAGTATGTCTAACCAAATATGAGGTAGCCTTACTCAGTTCTTCAGGTGTTAAGATCAAAAGATGCACCACACTCAACCCAGCTACATTACTGCCTTTAATGTATGAACCTTATGGTTTAAAAGTGGGGAGTGGAATAAATGAAGACTGGTGGAGCGAGGAAGACCCAAAAGAATTTGGATTCACGCCATATGATATAAGAAAGATATGAAAAGACCCAGACATGATACCCAATGAACCTTGGGAAAAGGAACATGATTGTGTGCAATTGATGGAAATGGAAAAGGCACCACCAGAAAATGTGTCAGATTCACCAATAAATAACCAACATTTTTATTTTTTCACCAATGAGTTTCTATGTGGATGGAGTTCATCATGCAGGATATGCTCTACATGAGGTCATGGAAGCCGAACCTCTTTCTCCAGGCACATCAGCACAAGCAGCTGAACTGATGGCACTTATCAGAGCTCTGGAAATGGCTGAAGGAGAGACTGTGAACATCTATACAGATTCAAGATACTCATAGGGAGCAGCGCATGACTACGCCAGCTTTTGAAAAAGCAGAGACTTTAAGACTTCAACAGGTAAACCCATCCAATATGCAACACTTCTATAGAGACTAAGTAGAGCCCTATAACTGCCACTTAAAGTGGGCATTATTCAAGTATAAGCACACATGGAGAAAAATACAGAAGAAGCAAAAGGAAATGCATTTGCAGACAAGGCAGCAAAAACGGCAGCTATCAAGCCGGTAAAAGTCACTAACTACATTGTAGCAGCGGACAAGCAAAAAAAAGAATCCATGATTATGCAAGATTTAATCAAGTTTCAGAAACAGGCAGGTCCAGTGGAACAAGGAGCCTGGAAACGCATGGGAGCTAAAGAATCTTCCACAGGGCTGTGCAAATTAGGTGACAAGATATGTCTTCCAAGGACTTTATATTCTCCTATGTTACAGGTTGTACATGGACCAGATCACAAAGGAAAGGGACAAATGACTTCACTGGTGCACAAGCATTGGATAGCACCAGGATTCAACGTAGCAGCAGCTGCCTATGTTGGACAATGCTGAATTTGTGCTGAGAGCAATCCAGGACAAAGAATTAAAACACCAATGGGTAAGACTGTACAAGCATTCTATCCCTTTCACAGACTACAGATCGACTACATTCATTTACCAAAAAGTGGACCCTATAAGTATGTACTGGTATGTACAGATCTTTTCAGCAGATGGCCTGAAGCCTGGCCAGTCACCAAGACTACTGCAAAGAATACTGCAAAAAAGATCATTGCAGAAGTGATTTATAGATATGGTATCCCAGAAGTTATAGAATCTGACAGAGGTACACACTTTATAGGAGAAGTAATGCAGAACATCATGTCCGATTTAGGCATTACACAAGCTTTTCATACACCCTATAGGCCACAGGCAAGTAGGAGGGTAGAAAGACTATATAGTGCGCTTAAACTTAGGATTCAGAAAGCAATGAGACAAACCAAGAAATCATGGCCAGAATGTTTGCCGTTCGCATTATTTGCAGTAAGGATCACACCGGTTAAACATTTGAATCTGTCACCTTATGAAATACTGTTTGGTTCCATTCCAAAGACAGGTTGCTATTTTCCCCAAGAGTTACAGCATAAGCATGGGATGATGCAGGTCCTGGAAATAGCACTTAGGCCAACGCGTTTCGGACTAACAAGTCCTTTCTCAAGGCTAATGATGTGTTTAGTGCCATTTCAGGAATATATATATCCTCCAAAGTAGCCTAGGAATTTAATTGGCTGAGGGTAATAGTGGGGGAGGGACAGTTATCTCAATATGTAAAGGGTATTTGACCCTTGTTAGAACATATGATAAATTCAATAAATACATATAAATAAATACATATTCTAAAAAATTCATACACGTTAAAAACTACAAATATGACCTTACATAGTTTACAATCATGGATGTGTGTGAATGGTCATTACCCTCTACCTGGAGTCATTGAAAGAATGCTTAACATCGCCTCGTAGAGTTATAACCACTGGATAGTTATTTTGCAAATAACTGTCATACCAATGGCCTAGACTGTTTGCCTGAGTCCTGAAGTACAGATAGTTAAAATAATGATTTTAAGTGGGGAATGTGGGGCTATTAAAGCTTACAATATGATATTAGTTATTGTAAATCATTATGTATATCAGCATATCAGTATAATATCAGAAATTAGATATATAGATGGAAAGATTTTTGTATCAGTTGATTATGTGACAGTTTTTTCAGACGCCAGCTGCATCCTTATTCTCCTAGCTTTGCAGATTAAAGGAAGTATAGGAATAGCCTCAGAGTGTAACTGTTCCAGACACACTGATGAGAAATAGGGAACAAATTTTAAGTTTAGCTAACGCCATCATGATCTTGTGATAAGTTTGTATTAATCATGTAATGACGAAATGTCCAGCTGCATTATTATTTTGGGTTATAAAAAGAGGACTGGGTCCAATAAAAAATCAGTTCATCACTGAGACAAAGATCTTCAGTGTCTGTCTTACTTCTTGAACTCCAGCCGGCTGCATAGAATCTGACTTATCAGTTACAGGTAGTTGATTTTCAAAGGGTCACTCCCAGTGATGGCCTAGGCTACCCCGACAACTGATTCTTAGGATTAATATTGAGATCTAAAAACTGAACTAATGTCTTACTGATATTTAAAAAAAAAATGAATATTAAAAGGGTTATTATTTAAATAGGTATAAAATAAGTTAAGATCTACCAGGGACCCTTTCCAAATAAATAGAATATCATCAATGTATCTCCACCAGGACACCAAGTTGCCCCCATAACCATGTCCTTCCCAAACATATTGTTTCTCCCAAAAATCCATAAATATATTTGCATCACTGGGGGCAAACTTGATGCCCATGGCAGTACCCTGGATTTGAATATAATAATTCCCTTTAAAATAAAAGTAAGTATTATTTAAAATAAATAAAATACCCTCTAAAATCAAATCTTTTAAAGATTTGTTAACATTGTTAGTTAGTAAACTTTGTTTCACAGCTTCAATTCCATGTGTGTGCTTAATTATTGTATACAATGAAGAGACATCACCAGTGACTAAAAAGAAGTCTTCCTCCCAACTGATACCTTTTAGTTTTTCCAAAATATCCCCTGTATCTTTAATATAAAACCTACTTTTAACTACTATAGGTTGAAGATGATAATCAATAAAATGTGAGAGGTTAGACAATATAGAATTTGTCCCCGCAATAATTGGCCTCCCTGGAGGTTTGGAGATATTTTTATGGACTTTGGAGAGTACATATATAACAGGAATACTGTGTTCTGTAATATCCAAATAATCCCTCTCTGTATTGCTAATATTGCCTAACTCAAAATATTTTTTTTAAAGTAGTTGAAAATTATTTTTTATTTGATTAGTAAGGTCCATTAAGGGGGGTGTAGGTACAAGTATTACTGAGTTGCCTCAGGATTTCTTCTTCGTAGTCTTTCTTATTTAAAATGATCACGCCACCTCCCTTATCGGCCGGTTTGATAATGATATTGGGATTTTTTTGTAACCCTTTTAGGGCACCCTTTTCTTTTTTAGTGAGATTTTGTGGTTTATTATTTCTTTTTAATTTTTTTAAATCCCTTAAATTAAAGATCTCATCAGAAACAATATTGCTAAAACTTTCAATGAAACAGCCACTCACATGTCTGGGGTAGAAATCTGATTTTTTTTCTTAAACATTTAAAGTTATTATTCTTTTCTAAAGAAACATCTTCTTGACCTTCTTTATGAATTTTTTTTTTTTATTGTGAGTTTTCTTATAAATTTTTCCATAGCTACATACACTTCACAAGGATCTAGGGCAGAGTCCGGGGCAAATTTTAAACCTTTTTTTGGACTTTAATTTCATTTTCAGTAAGCTTATGACTGCTTAAATTGAAAATCCCATCTCTATGGGGGACATGGTGTAAACTGGCCAGGGAGCTATCGTCACTACCTATTTCTTGTTCCCCCATATTAGATATATCGGTTATACTCTCTATGGGCCTGATCCAGAGCTACGGCCG
>WWET01000044.1:58927-101914 GCA_011038615.1 Limnodynastes dumerilii | reverse complement strand
GCGCTCAGTGTAACATCGTAGCTCTGGATCAGGCCCTATGTCCTTATCATTATCTTTTTTATTTACGTTAGTTATAGTTTTATTTATGTCCTCATCATGATTTTTGTTTTTGTTCTTTTTCTTTCCCCCTCTCTTACCTCTCTTTGGGAGCTCATATTCCAAAATCATAGGGGTGTGTTCCTCTCTCTCCAGTGAAAATCCCCCCTATAATTCCCTTGTATGGGAGTGAATCTATTTTGAAGGGGAATGTTCAAGGGTTCTTGATGGTGAGGACGAGATGGATATATTGGAGATCTCCAATCGTTAGTACATAAAAAAAATGTGTAAGTGCAGCTCTGTCTCAGCCACTATATGTTTTTCTGTTGATATTTGTGCAGATCACACAATCAAATAACAGAATGGTTTGAAGCAGCATTTGCTCGTTTCATTTGATTTTTAGGAGCTCCTAATTTTTGTGATCAATGATGTCCCAATGTCTGTGGAAAACTTCAGTGTGTACTGACACACGATCTTCACTGAAACAATTCCAGATCATATTTCTGCATAGCGGTACCTTGTGGCCGACCAAATCATTGCACCAAAGATTTATTTGAATAGTTAGCGAAACAATCCACAGGAGTCTAGAGAGCAGTGTGTACAGAAAAAATTGTTAAGTGGTCAGGGGCTAGAATTGTTACTACAGATTTGACAAGAAGTCAGATCTTCAGAAAAACTTTATTGTGTTAAGTGTATTTAACCAAGAAAATCCACAGACCAAGCCAAGGAACGGTCAGGCCATGCAAATTTGTTTTGTTTGCTTTTTTTTTTTATACAAAGTGGCTCTATAAATTAATTTATACCATGATAACAGACTGAGACATAATGAAGTGTACATTCTGTTTAAATCAAATAGAAATAATTTAAATGAACACATTAGACTTGATTCGGAAATCTATAGCTAGAATTTTCATGCCTCTTTTAAAGTTATTAAAGTTTCACTTAAAACACCTGGGATGGGTCATGCTACTCAATTCAGTTATACAATTAAAGCAATTGCTTTGTTAAACAGGTAATATAACAGCCTTGTCTTACTTAAGGCACTTGCCTAGATATTCATTAACATTAAATGACGATACACAAAAATTGTCAAAATATGTTATGCATACTTTCAAAAGAACGTTTTACCATTACTTTGCATACAAAAAGGAATACATTTAAAAGGCATTATTCTCCACAGCAGGAACTTGGTCAAAGGAAATGAGAGAAAAAATAAAACTCTTACATTTCAATGAAGATTCTGCTAAAAGGAATTTTTTCAATTTAAAATTATTATTGTTGTTGTTATTAATAGATACTACAGAAATAAATTAGAGTGGTTGGGTTCCTAAAAAAATCAAAGCAACATGTCACAATGTTTCCTTGGCTGTTTCAAGTAGTTTATTTTTAAATTCTATCCAATGGCTATTTGGGATGTCTTATATGGCAGAGGGAGTTATAAGGATACTTTGATACTTAAATAAATTAGACAAAAAAAATAGAAAATGTTCTTTTTTGCCTAATTTAATAAAGTTTTGAATTATCTCCGTGTCTGATCAAAGCTTTTCACTATACAGAATGCCTTCTATAGAATAGAATTAAAACATATTAATTGAATATTTTAGCACAGTATATTACTTATTTTAGTAAAGATTATTTTTATAAAATGAAAGCAGTTCAAAAGTCTGTAGTGGTACTGTCATGCACAGGACTAAGCTCCAGTCTGTAAATGGACCATGTGCGGACTCTAACAACAAACCTGGTGTTCACTAGAGTCCCTGATGGTGGGGATGGTCTTGGCTGCAGGCAAGCAGCAGGTTGTGGCCCTCTGCACAAGAGCACAGATGCTAAGATGGTGGACAGTATCTGAAAGTTGTAGGAGGTAGCGTAGGAGTGACTACTGAGACTGGATATTATGGTTATAGTAAGACATTGGAAATGCAGACACTAGAGACACAGGCAGTAATCAGATTCACGGAAATACAGGAATCAGAGACCAGATAACTGGAACAGAGGACTGAAAGCAAGACTTGGAACCAGGGAGTCAGAACACATGAGAGGACTCGAGGATGCAATATCAGCAGGCAAGGATACCTGTTGCTCTGACAGGGAAGTGATGTCAGTGAGGGGTTTAAATAGAGCTACTAATCAGTGAGTTTCAGCAAGGGAATAAGCCTCTCCTTTGGGATAATGCCTGTAGAAGAAAGTGAATACCAGGAAGTGAATACCAAGAAGTGTAGAGAACTAAGAAGGTCATGTGATCAGCAAAGGTAAACAAAAGACATAAAGTGCAGTGAAAAGTACAGTGATCATGACAGATACATCTAGACTGTACATTGTAATATTAAGTCTGTACAAAGCTGTTGGAAGTGCCATCGCTTTTAAGCTTGGATATGGTGGAATGCATTCTTATCATAAAGCATAGATACGTGTGTGTGTGTGTTTGTGTGTGTTGTTTGATTTTTAACACAAAGCAGACAAAATGGGACTCAAATGCACAGAAATGAGGGGGGAAATCAAAAGTTTAAGAACTGTTGAAATTTTATCATTGTTTTCATCATATTTTACAGTGCTATACATCAAGGGTGAAAGAGTGAATAACATGAAATTGAATAATAAGAAAGACTTTCTATTGAGCTTATACAAGTTAGTGACAATTGTAAAGGTTGGCGAAGATATATTTTTTAAAATTAACAATGCTAGTTGCTGGCTGTTATCAAGTGGTCAACAAGTACAGAGCTTGTTTCTTGTTTCTATAATAATAATAATAATAATAATAATAATAATAATAATAATAATAATAATAAAACCAGTTACAGATGTACAGATTAGATTAGCCTTTTTTTTTTTTTTTTTTTTTTTTTCTTTTATTAATAAAGCTGTAAAGTTCTATCCTTTTTTTATACTAATAAAAATAATAAAAATGGAAAGAAACCAGTAAGGAAGAATTTAATGTGTGTGTAATCTGTGTGAAGGACATTAATAAATTTGCATATTTGCCTTAAGAGATATAACATGCCACTAGAAGACTTCATAAACTGTACACAAAAATACTTATTTAGAATACATCACCTGCTATTTCATGGAGCCACAAAACATTTTATTACATTATAATTACTTTTATGCAAGACTGAATGTGTGAAGGGTGAAGCGTAACACATAATCCTTTCTAATCTTGGTAAAGTCATCAAGATTGCTTTTAAAGGGCAAAACTTGCATGACTTAGATATCATTTTTCATGTATTCTGAATATAAAACAGAAATAAAGGTTGATACACAATGCAACTCTGAGATAAAATTAATAGTGTCTGACAAAGAATTTAGAAACAGAAGACTTAATGGAAAGAGGAATTAGATTAGGAGAACACAGTGAGCCTGATACAGAGTGAGTATGAAGTCAGTTTGCTAAGCTTAATTGCTTGTATTCACACGCTCACATAGAGATTGCTGGGCTGAACTGGAGCTATATTTTAGGTATACACTCTGCATACACTTTGCTATACTTATTATTTTTTCTGAATAACAGTGTATTGCTGCACATTTTACTCAGGCATATACATTTTTTTATATAATCAAACATTTGTAATTGCAAATTTAGCAATTAAGAAAGGACACATGGAACTCTATAGATGCACACATTTATTATATTATTATTGCAGAAAACTCCACAAGAAAAAACATAAAAAGAACAAGTACAGCATGTGACAAAAGCAGAAAAAAATAAAACCGCAATATGTAGCATAATATTAAAGCAGCATGATTTAATTCAATTCAAAAGCAATCCCAGAAGTATATGGAAAAGTACATAATTAAATAAGTATTGCAGTCCACTTGCACAGATAACATTATGATTTTGGTTTAATTGCCTAAATCCAACATAATGGTAACATCTAAGCATCCAGTCTGAGCAGGTTACCTGTTACTCGACAGCTGTTTCAGTGCCATTCATGAGCACCTTCCTCAGGGCTATTGATACAAAGAAAGCTGTAAGCACAGCAAAGAAAACAGTCAACAGAACGTGTTTAAATATACTCACCACAGGTGCATTTAGTCAGCTGGTAATCCCAGACCTGCAGCTGGCGTTCCACCTGTAGTCACTTATGTGGGCATGTACCAGTCACCAGGAGACATTAAATGATGTCAGAAACAGAAAGGATTACCTCTTTTGCACTGCCCAACACCATAATGACAGAAATCAGCATCCCTGTCGCCAAGGAGATGGCCTGGTTACAGGAAAAAGCTGTAAAAAGAGCACCGATGGAAGTTGCCATAATAGCAAAAAAACATTTTAACAACATAGCAACTGTCACAGTTCATTTTATGAAGAATCTGTAAAATTTGTTTTAATGGATGATTAAAGGTATCTCCCAATTAGAAATTGACAATTTACACTACTATCACAATTGAAGATAGCAGGTTAAGAAGATAACCAATTGTTGGCTACGGTAGGTAACACATGATTTTTATCAAGACAATCCTTCAAACTCATGCTACATTTGAAACTAAGTGGTGGTGGCCCCATCAACTGTCAAAGTTCAGTATCAGAGGTTATTATGTGCCAATGCCTGTTAATAATGATGTCATTCAACAGGCATAGTGGAGAAAGTAGAATTTAAAATCATGCGGCCATTATCAATATTTGTGTCACAATTATTTCAAATAAATCCTGTCTATCCAATGACATACACTTATCAATAGCTTCTTGAACCTCTATAGCCTTATATCATCTTTGCATAAAGCACCATCCCATCTTCTTCAAAGATGGCTCCAAAGCTTCCCTGTTGGATATAGTACAGATAATCATCTGCAAAAATAGTAGGAGAGTCTTAAGTGGATGTGGATAAAAACAGTCAGCTCGCAGCAAAATGTTGTTATCTTTGTACTTCCTATAGATTTCAGTGAAAAATCTCATAGGTGTTTGTTAAACTCAAAACAATCGAAAAAAAATCAATTTGCTGGTACTATAATTGATAGTAAATCTACTCAGAACCTCAATGTTGTTTAATTTTTCAACAAACTGAAGCAAGTCTAAAATTCAGCCTTACCAAACCAAAAAATATATTGTCTATAAAATTCACAAAAAATGTAATTTGTTGAGGGAATACAGGGTCACCAAAAAATATACAGATGTTTATACTGCCTGTATGAATTTGCATAGGAAGGGGCCAGAATAAACCTCATCACTGTCCCTTGAAGCTGGATATATGTTAAAAAAAAAAAAAATCCTGGTAAGATCAAACCCCCCCCCCGAAAACAAATCCCCCCCCCCCCCCAAAAAAAAAAAGCATTAAACATCCTACTGTGGATCCGTCATAAAAATCTGTGGCAGCGATGAGGTCACAAATGGTATTCACTCTTTGTTGGTGACTATTGTTAATATATAGACTGGTGACTATTATACAAGTGCCCGCTAGATGGTTAACCAACCCAAGTTTGAGCAAAGAAATCTGGCTTATATAGGTAGGAGTCTAATGTATCAATGACTGCAAAGAGAAATCAATGAATTAAGAAGGGAGATTATGGGTCTCTCCAGTGGTATGTGAATAGATTTATGTATTTTTGGAAACACATAAATTAGGTTGGTATTGGGTGTTCCTTTCTGAGAAAGAAAGAAGTCCAGTTCCTTTTTTTAAATTGTTTTTGTTAGATCATAATGTAAGGTCTTATAGCAATCAGATGATTGGTATAAGCCTTTTTTCACATATATCTCTTTATCAAGTATCACCACCGAGCATTCTTTATCAACTGGTGTAATTTAAGAATTATTCTGTAAAGTAGACACAGCCTTTCTCTCATCAGCAATCAGATTAAAGAAGTGGATCCCGCCACATTGCTGACTAACCTAATAAAAGTCTTAATAGAAGCATTAATTATCTGGTGGTCAAAACAGGTCTTGGCTTTGAACAAATTGAATATCTTCAGAACATTGGGTTGTTTTTAAAAAAAAAAAAATATTTACGTTTTAATTGACATTTAAAACTAAATAATTTGAATTTTAAATCAAAGATATTGGGACAATGGGTGGTCACAAAATAAAGACCTTTATGTAGGACATTAATTTCTACTTCCGTAGGTGTGTAAAATGATAAATTGTAAATCACCTCTGATTTATACCTTTATGTTTTCGGCCACCCCTTCTGGGATGTTTCCTGGGGTTTTGCTCTGTTTGTCCCCCATTGAATCTAAAAAAACATGATTCTTTACTGTTCTTTTACATGTCGAACTATCCAAATTGCTTAAGGAGGTAGCAGAATCAATATCAGTGAAAGTGATCTATCGGCCACTTTCATAGATTCATAGATTGATGTTTTAGGGAAATGTCTGAGGTGATAAATGATGTTGTTTTGTGTCCTAGGATAGACCCTGCCCTACTTTTATTCTTCTTTAACCTACTCCTCAGCTTTAACAATTTTAACAATATTCAAGACCATAGATTTGGCAGTTTCCAATTCATATTTATCTTATTTTTTACAAGTATCATCAATTCAAATGAGCACTGATTTAGAATTTGGAACCACTGGTTATAGAAAATTGGGTCATTGTGTCCAATAGTTTGTGGTTTTTTAACTTAAAATACCCCAGGTATATACCTCTTCTTGTGGTATTGTGATAAAGTTAAACCATGCAATTCAATTAATCGTCTCTTTAATTTAAACAGATGCTGATAAATTTCTATAGAAAAAGAAAATATAACTGTAGGCTTGAAGGCTGGAGGAGCTATTGGTGCTGTTATTCTGCTGTTGAGTGTTTAATTTGTAAATAAATGAATTATTTAAAAACCATGTCTCTCCACCTATACAATATTCTATGTGGGTTCTGTTTGCCACTGCAAACAACCATTTTAGATTTAACCACAGCCAACAGCTAATTGTCAGCTGTGAGTATTTTAGAGTATGCCCCTATTTCAAAATCCTTCTGCAGAACAGTCACCAGAACCGAACACTTCCTGAATAACTGGATAGGTTAATGCAGGGGAGGGGATGTGTTTTAGTAGGATGGGCTTTGGGTTAAACTATTGGGAGAGAATGGATTAAAGTAGAGGAAACTTAGGGTTAGGCTGTGGGGAGGGAATGGAGCCTATAACGGGAGACCTAGGGTCAAGCTGCAGGAAGGAGTGTCATAGGTTAAGGCTGCGAGGAGGGGAATAATGGAAGGAGAGGGATAGGGTAATGGAAGTGGAGGGTTAGGGTAAGAATTAGTATAAAGGTTGGGGAAATAGGGACACGCGCTTACCTGTCTGGGGCGGGGCAGGAAGTTTATTAGTGGACCCATTTTCTGATATGTGGTCTAAAAATTTTTTTTTTTGCAAAGGACCATTCTCAGCGGCGACCAACACCCATTCTAGGTTGTTAGTAGCAGCTTCAGGAGGCGAAACATGGTAGAATGTTGCAAAAAAAAAAAAGAAATAAAAATCTTTGCTATTAATCGGCTGGGCTAGTGTCCCTTTTTCATGCTTACATTGTATAATGAGTTGTAGAAAGCAACATGATAGGAGGAGATTAAGCCCCTGGGATGCAGAGGGAGACTCCACACTTCATCTGTAGGAGGTGGGGCCTGCCCTAATAAAGCTCATTAGACCAGATGATTGATTGATTCATAGATACAGAACCTCTTGTGCTTGATACTGATTAGACTAGTGTTGTAATAAAAGCTAACTGTTCCAGTTTTTGGAGGCAAACTTTATTCTATCTGACTTCTGACTACTGTCTCCTGTCCCTAATTTAGAACAAGTAAGAGAGGCCAGATAAAAATGTTTAGACTAGTTCAGATAGACAAGAAGCTGACTTAAAACTTAAAAACAACTTGAACCTTGAAATTTAAAAATGTGACAGGCCAAATCATGTTTCAATCATTTCAGATAACTAAGTCTACATTAGACACAGGCTCATTAAACCAGAAAGTTCAAAAATGAAAATATTTCTTGGCCTAATAAACCTCAATTTCAGTACTGACTTTATGATAGATACAGGGTTTAGCAACAACATGAATACGTGGACCTGTCCTGCCTTGTGCATTGTGATGTGGTGGTGGTTGCTGTGGTGTATTGATTTATCAAAAGTTTTAACTACACCTTAGGCCAATTACACCAATAGATTCCACTCCAAAATGTAAATTTTGCAATCTGCAGGATCGACAAAACTGGTGAAATCCAATTCCTAATTATAAAGTATGGTGTTAAATACATTTTAAGAATAACATTTTGGTTGTAAGAAAGTTATGACCACATAAGAGGAAGCATGGGATCTTCTGCTCTCACCAAAGATGTAAGTGATAGGAAATGAATTCTGCATATAGTATACCAACGTAAGCTAACCAAATCATCCGCATGTGAATAAAAAGATACCGTACTATAAATATTAATAAGCTCTTTAATATGGATTTACAGTAACTCCTAAAGCATATAAAAGGCAATAATATAAACTTAGGAATCATATTTTTTATTGTAATGCTTCACCATTCTCTATTTTCTAAGTTCTCTAAAAGGATTTTTTTGTGTGTTGATATCTATTCTGCCAACAGGCACATTATTTAAAAAAAATTCAATATAGTTGAACTAATCCAGAGTTGGGAGTAACTACACAAAAGGTGCAAGTCTACATGACAACCTATGTTACATTGTGAAGGAGGCAAATGGACTACATATTTTTACAATGTTGGAAAATTACTGGTTATTTTGCTTATTGTACTCAAATGCTTAATTTATTTATTTTTAACTCTCTAATTTACTGTTGAACCCCAAAGCAACATCTCCAAACTCATTCTGTCTGCACCTTTTAAAGGGGCTTTCTCTTGCAGTTTAACATGGTTTTGCCAGGCACAGATTTGATATTTCTCTCCTGTAACTTTCAACTCTGAATTAACACCAATGTTTTCTTTTTATAAAAAAACAACCTCTTTTTAATTTTCTGTCCTGTTCACTCGTATACCTTTTAAGGGATAACAGACCATTGCACTGCTATCTCTTGAACCAATTAATGAACAGTCTGGTAAGTGACCTTACAGAACACAAGGGAAGTTTAACTTACTTGGGTAAAATTTTTAACAGTTTTTACAGTTTTTTTTCTTTTCAGAACTTTTTGCAAAATAGAGTTCTGAATGAGCCAATAGTGGCACTTGTGTGTTTAGGATTACATAATGTGTTTATCCCATCACAAATATATTGCGCTTTGTCTAGATTCATTTGCTCATGAAAAGGTATAACTAAACAATAAACCTTGCAAGTAAGTAGGTTCCAAAAAAAAAAAAAAAAAAAGAACATTATTTTAAAATGGAAATGTTCATTTGACAGTTGCTGGCATGCTCAATGGGACTGTTACAGATAATTATTCTAGGTACCATGCATTTTTATTCAAGACACCATGGAGTTGATTTATAAAGGCAACATTGTCAAGACAGCATATTACCATTTCCCTGACAGTGACACCAGATGTTAATTTTTTGCATACTGTAATTGTATTAGAAGTAGCAAGAATTAAGTTAGTTTTTTATTTTTATTTCTAGAATAATATAATATTGACAAAATATAGCTTATCCGCAGTAGCAGTTATCTTTAAAATGCTTATACAAGTCTATTTAAACATGATTGCAAAAAGATGAGCGTCAGTTAAAAATAGATAAGGATGTACAATATAATAATAGGATGCTTTTATAAAATGGCTCATAAACGATAATCAGACATTTACCATAGTAGTCTACTGTACTGATAAACTAAAACAAAGACTATTTAATGTTGTACAGAGATATGACCTCTTTTCTTTTGCTGGCTTTAAAATGTTAAGAACAGGTCATACACAAAAAAAAATAAAAAAATGTAATGCACTAACTTTTTGACAACCCTACCATTATTACAACAAATTAGTACTAGTGCATAATTGGATATAGTTTAAAGGAATGTGTTGTCAATTCCTTTTTAGAATAACCAGCAATAGTGGCACTAGGTCTGATCCCTCACTCGTGACTGGTGGGATAACTAAGTGAAAAATTATTTTGTACAATTATATTGGATCTTAATCTGTTTCTCTTCTGCATGTTTAATGTGCATCCTATTTAACAAAGTGGGTGATTGCCTAGTACCATCAAAAGAAATATATAACATAATCTATATTTTAATATATCTTAATCCAAATCATTTTTTGACTTAAACAATGTGATAACGTAAAAGAAATTTTTTTTTTACTTAAATGCCCATACGATGCCTATTTTCAGAACTGTGTTACTCATCACTCAAATGAATAACACAGGCCAGTATTGAAAGTAGGTGAGTTCCAAAAGTCACAGGTTATTTTACCATCATACATAACATAATTAACAAAACTTACATTCGGAGCAGTGACCTATATTTTTATCTCATGATTTACTGTGACGTTGAGTGAGATACTCTTATGTCTTGAAAGGTTTATATATGATTAAGGTATTTCTTGCAGCCTGGGAAATGTTAGACTCCAGAAGAGTGTAGGGTTATTTTTGGTACTTTAAAACGTATCTGTTTCTGTGTCAAGCGACGATAAATATAACAGGAGTGGAAGGCTTAATCCTACTTTCTCTCTAGAGAAAAGGCTTATAGCTTAGACTAGGCTTTATGTCAAATGCAATCTGGAAAACTGTAAAATGTATATATGTAAATAATGCATTTGTTGAAGTAGCACCACACAATGAATCCATTTGCTTGCAGAACTATGTGGGCAAAATACCAGTGATGCATGTAAAGACATCAGTTAATTGTATGTATATCAGCTAATCATTAATTTTATATAATTAAAGGGTTCTTTGATGTTCCTCCTGATTTGATGAACATTCATAGGTATTGGAACAGGGGGAGCAATGTCCAGTGGGGAGCAGAAAGTAAGCATTACTGGCAACAGACTCAACAGTGATCCGGTCCCCTCTGAAACTTTTATCATACTAACGTCGGCTGCTGGTCTATTGCAATTTTCGAGTGTGTCATGTGGACCTAATTGGTTGCAGTCCTGAGAACATTCTCATTCTCTTTATGGTAAATTTTATTTGTTTTTCAATCTATTTACTTAGATACATGTTTTTTATTAATTTTCTTAAAATGCAAGCATGTGATGTGGAGGGGGTAGGTGGCAAAGAAGAATTTTATATTGCCCCATAGCCTAAAAACATTCCTAAAAACATACTTAAAACTTAAAACATAAGCTTTTCCTCTATGGAGTAAGGAAAATAACCCCATATCTGCTCTAGCTCAAGAAATCTGAGGAAGAATATGCCTGTGGACTATGAAATCTGAGGAAGAATATGCCTTTGGACTATGAAATCTGAGGAAGAATATGCCTGTGGACTATGAAATCTGAGGAAGAATATGCCTGTGGACTATGGCAAATGTTGGAATACCAGCTAGCTCTATTAGTTTGCAAAGTCTATGAAAATAAGAAAAAACATTAATATTAAATTTTAAACCGTAGGAGGACTTAAACTTTAAGTGATGTATACATTCTTTAATCAGTCTTCCTATTTAGACTTATTATCACAAATTATATTGTAATGTATTGAATTTGTATATACTTTTCTTTGACTGATTACTACAACAGGGCAGTGAATAGTTATATGAAATACTTCAGTTGCTAGATACAACACTAAATGTATGGAAAAGTTTCCTAATTATATGGTATATAATACCACTAGCCATTGCAGGAGACCAAGACACCCGCCCCATTGTCTGAATAATGGCTCAGTGTCTGTCTCAGTGGTTTCCAGACCAGAGACAACATGGCTGCACTTGACTTAGGATCTTTATTCAAGTTCTTTATTTAGCTGTAGATGCACTGCCAGAACATCGGATGTAATGATGTGCTAATCCTGCTTACTTTTATGTTGTCCCCCATCTACTATTGATCCCATCCAGATGTGGTCACTTGCAAAAACATTTCTAGGGCCACTTCAAAGGGCGTGGATCTGAGGCAAGAATGATCCTTTTTATAAAGGGCCATTTTATACCAGCAAGTTGTGAACAGGCTGTCATATTGATTGTTTCTGCCTTGCCAAGAAGAAGCAATTGAGCCTCCGAAGAACGAATATGCAGTGGTTAATGGTAAAAATTAATGTAACCCCAACCCTTATCCTAATCCTTACCCTAACCACCCCTTTCCATTACTCTAACCCTAAGCCTTCCCTTCCATTACCCTAACCCTAGCCCTTTCCTCTTTGCAGCTTGACCCTAGGAGTCCCATCCCCACAGCCTGACCCTAAGACTCCCTTCCCCGTAGCCAATCCCTAAGACTCCCTTCCCTGCAGTAGAATTAAGTTTATTACAAAACATCTCAAATGTCATCACTGATTTAATTTATTAAATAAAAATGTAAATATATACTTTCTGCATATGGGTGAACACATATGAAATCTGTAATGCCATAATTTCAATTATTGTTTAGTGCTACATAATATTATCATGCTATACAAAATCTTTTTTTTTTAATCAATCAATTAATAAATATTATCTAGTGCACTATATTCAGGTTTGTACAATTTTTACTTTATCTCCATAAAAATTGATTTTATTTTATTATATATTACTAGAAAAGACTCATCAAAATGATGGGAAAAAGTATTCCCCTTTGATGCCTCTCCAGCCTCCCAATATTCCTCATCATGTGACTCCAACTACCAGTTTTCCTCATCATGTGTCTCTAGCCTCCCAGTATTCTCCATAATGTGCTTCCAGCTCCCAGTATTACCCATCATATCTCTCCAGCTCCCAGTAATCCATATTATGTGCCTCCTGCTCCCAATATTCTTTATCATTTCTCTCCAGCTTCCAGTAATCCCCATTATGTTGAATTTAAACGGGAAAAAAGCAGAAAGGAAAGAGGACTGTAACAATTTCAAAATATAACCTGAAGGATAGAAAAAAGAAATCATCAGCATCAGTATTTTTGACATGCCGTGGGAATCGGCAAAACATGTCTCAGCTCTACAGATGATATATTAATTACAGATGGACGCCTAGCTCTCCCCTTTTTTGAATGTTGGTTTTCAGCTTTAATTTTTTCCAGGAATGGTATAATGTAGGAGCGTGGTGTTGTTATTTCTGTAATGCCAAGACGGTGACCTCCTCCGATGTTTTATGTATAGCCTTAGGAAAGGTAAGTATAGCCGTGAGGCTATAAGTCCATATCCTAGGCAGAGATTTTGTTTTCTCTCATTAGAGTAGGTGAGTGTAAGGTTCATTGGGGTTTTTGGCCAATTGCTTGATATCTAGAGTATTTTCAATTTGCCTGGTTGCTGCTTCTTATATTTTTTTATCTTGTATTTATTTTTGTTTTTGTTTAATGCTCATTGAAATGTGCATATATATTTCTGCATTTGTGCTAATGATACCTTAGCAGGGGCTGTTATTTAAAAAAATTAATTAAATATATGTTTTATTGATTTGTGCCACATTTTTTCTGACATTTTTTCTCCAGCCTCCCCGGTATTCCCCTTCATGTGTCTCCAGCTCCCAGTATTCTATATCATGTGCTTCCATCATGTCTTTGCAGCTACCAGTATTCCCTATCAAGTGTCTCCTGCTCTCATTATTCCCCATCATGTCTCTCTAGCCTCTCCAGTATTCCCCATCATGTGTCTCAAGCTCCCAGTATTCCCCATTATGTGCTTCCAGCTCCCAGTATTCCCCATCATGGGCTGGATCCAGACTTAACTTTCACTCTCTCTCCCCAACTCGCCCCCATCCATGACCCCCCCCCCCCACAAGGTTGTTTTTCCCTTCCATGACCCCACCTTATTGCCTTTGGTGGTCCCTTTCTTATCCCCATTACACAACTTAATAGTATTCTGTTTTGAAATGTTCTTTTGATGTCCACTGTACCAAGCCCTTGTTTACGGCAATTGTATGCTATTTCCATTCTGTAAATTGGACATCCATCATTAATATAGAAAGTTAACTAAAATCCACTAATTTTTGCTACTGTAATAGACAGGAATAGGCACACTTCTCCCTTATGCCATCTTCCGTGCTTGACTGAAATGTATAGTGTAAATGGTGGTTATGTTTTGTACGAGAGCATCAGTGACAATTCTACTGCACTAAAAGTGGAGTCATGAATAATATTTTTATAAGCACAGCACAATGTATAATTAGCATTCCCAATGAGTTATGTTCAAAAAAGTAACGTAATGGTACAAGGTTGTGGAGGGTCAGCTGCTCCCTAATCTTAGACATGACCTGTGACTGGTGCAAATATTGTTCCATAATCTGTGCGTACTTACCTCTGCATTTAGGTATGAATCAGTGGTGCGGTTTTTGAGCATGCCCTTACTATACATTGACTACTTCCCTTTACTCCTTCCCTCCCACGAACTGCCCCACTGAATGAAAGTGGTCGAGCGGTGATTAGTAGAGATGATCAGCAGTCATGTTTCTGTTTGCTTCTTTCAGATCTCCAGCAATGGGGCAGAACAGGTGTAAAGGCAGAGAGATGGACCTAAGGGTATGTTGGGTAATCACCATTCAATTAAACTAGCTGAACAGCTGAACAATTAAACAAAGCTCTACAAGAGTGTCACAAAGCTGACAAATGCTTTTCTGTATGCATATTTCAAGTATGTACTCTTTCCTGTGTGAATGATCCGTAGTGTTGATGTATGTAGACTCAGGATTGTACAAACACATTCTCGCTTTTGTGTGCCTGCATTCTGTACTCTTAACCTCTGGTTTGAATATATTGTATATATTAAAAGAGAAGTACATGTTTTGAAAAATAATTTCATTGATGACACTAAAAAAATAAAAATAAATAAGCTAAATCTTAAATACATTGTGCATCACCTTCATGAAATAATATTTCAGGAAAAGGTTTAGAATTATTGTCCTATTCTTGTCTCTACACTTTTGTAAGTATAACAGCAGAAAGACTTGCTTTGCTTTCCCAGAGAAAAGCTGTACATAATTGTGAAAGGAGAAAACAGATTTTATCCATGACATTTGGTTAACACTATTGTTCTGTTGTTGATGTTCTAGACTGTAATAAGGTCAGTACTGAAAGGAAGATTTATGAGAAAACAAGAATTTTTCACTTCATCTAGGTACCAAACTCTATTCATCTCAAGGGCACTGTCATGAAAGCCTTTCTAAAAGGTAGATTTCATGCTTGGCTCTCATTCACTTAAAAAAGATCCATGTTTTTCAGTTATGCACTTAAAAATGTCCAAATGGAAGATAGAATTCAGAGTAGGGTTTTCTCCATGGTAAAAAAAATATCTTTCACATTGTTTAATGTTTAAGCAAATTAATTTACGATTACTGTGAAAGCCAATAACTGTCAAATGGTCACTGAATGCTTAGATCGCATGCAATTTAATGGCAGGGCAATTAGACCAGATCCAGACTCCCGCATGATTTCCATACGTGCAGGAGTCTGTTCATCATACAGAGAGAGGGGAGTGAACGCCCCCTGTCAATACTCTCTCTCGTGCGGGCTTTATGGCAGCTTACACTGCCATAAGACAAAATATGAAAATACTAAAATATTCTAGGGCTCCGTCCTAATAAAGAATCAATAACACTATAAGAATGTAAAAACAGAGCAAAGGATCATTTTTATGTTGGGCCTAAAGTTCTAGAACATATATCTTAATTACGAGAGCCCAAAACATGAACAATGCTATAATTTCATATCAGCATTTTAAAGCCACTGTGCCACACAGCCCCTTCCCATTCCCCCCTTCCTCCAAAAGATCACCTGAATTCAGAGCATTTAGAGAGGTTTGGCATTTTATGATTAGACATACACACATACAGCTTTACGGACACAAACAAACATTGAGCTTTATTTACTTACCGATATGAACGTAGCTCGTCCAGGTTCGAATCAGCTCGCCGCAAGCCTGGGAGCTACGTTCATAATATTTACTAAAACTTACCCTCCGCTGGCTGTCCCGTGATGATATACGAACTTTCTGCAGTCATTGTGGGCTGTCTTTGAGTAAGTGCAATCCCGTCGGAGGTCTGCACATGCGCAGTCGCTTTCTTCTGGGACTTTGTAAAAATAAAGCCCCGGCATGAGAAGAACTGTGCATGAGCAGGCTCTTCATGTCGGGACTAGTACCTGCGGGCAGACGCGTCTTCGGTTGGGTAAGTTTTTAACCTTATTCTATTGTTTATTTTTTTAATTTGTGTTTTGGGCTTTTTCATTGTTTTTTAATTTTATTTAAAAAAATATAATTTTTTTTTAAACAAATCTGCTATTTACATATATCCCAGCGGTCTCCTCATATATATCCCCCTTTTCCTCCTCTCATAATAGCTATTAGGGGGGAGAAAAAGGGGGTTATATGGGGAGATTGCTGGAATAGAAGCACTATAGGGGGGAGAAAAAGGGGGTTATATGGGGAGATTGCTGGAATAGAAGCACTAATGCCAGTCTGAGCTGGCGTTATTTTAACTCTTAGAGAGGAGTGTAAAACTCCACTCTGAGGGTTAATAAATAGGAGGAAGTGTTTTCCGTATTTATAGCGTCTTACACTGACCAAACTCTACCCTAACTTTTCTGAACGTAACCGCGGGCGTCCTTAGCATCCATGTGTATTTATGACACTTAGCACGCCCATATTGTACGATTAAAATACCTCTCCCCACCCACGAAGCGTAATTACGGGTTTCGTATGGCTGCCACGCCCCTTCTTGCGTTGTTACAAAGCTGGTACGCTCAAGGCCCATACTCTCAGAATTGTTTTGTGTAACACCTGACATGCGCATGCGTAGTAAGTACAAATAGGTGCTTTTATGCTTATGAAAAGCATAAAAACACTGATGAGCGTAGGTCTGGATTAGGCCCCTAGATACTTAATCAGCATTTAATATTAATATATTAATCATAACACCAATTCTGTTATATGAAAAATCTATATTTACCCAAATATCTGGTTGTCATTAAGTGCCAACAGGAGGCTATAACCTCAATTATATAACATTGATGGAAACTTAAAGAAACAGATACAAACAGAGAGAGATGTAATACATGATACAACGTTATCCACATGAAGGGATTTATCTTCCTATATGATAAATAAAATCAATAAATAAAACAGTACGTTTGTAATGGAATCCAAGTTAATGAAGTCACAATTCTCTGTAAAATTTCACCATGTTCTCAAAATGCCTGATGAAAAAAAGAGAAAAACATATAACTGACAAGTACTTTATTATACACATAGGGGTTGATTCAATCTCCACAGACTTTGGGTGCAATGCTAGCTTATTTGCATATAGTTTGGTCAGGATGTTTACATTGCATCATTCTATTGTACTAGTAAACAGCAATATTGCACCCAACCTATTTATCTATTCAATTGCTGAACTTATACTTTTGACTGGATATTTGGGTTAAGGTTAAAATTGAAGAAATCTATTCCTTTTTCTGTAATCTACACAATGGTCCAGATCCTGAGCTACGTTTCCATTACGTTACAAGGCGTAGCGTATTTACTCTAGCGTAATTACTATGCTCTCAACTAGGCCGCAGTACTTTGGCCGTTTTATGCTTGCCAAACCCTACCTCAACTTTTCAATGCGTAACTACTGACGTACATAAAGGCCTAAGCATACTGTTTGATTTAGATGTCCCCCCCTGTCTCCGAAGCGTAATTACAGGTGTCGCATGGCTGTCCGTTCCTTTCTTCGTAGTTACGCTGTTGATATGAGGCTTGTACGTACGTTCAGAGTTAAGTGGCATAACATCTGCCGCGCGCATGCGCAGTACATACAAAGCAGCGTTTTTATGTAAATATGCTAGCGTACGTAGCTCATGATCTACCCCAGTAACATTGTATAGGTGCGCATATGAAGCTAATTACACTCTACTGTTATTTAGCAAGATTTGAGAAAGATCTAATTTATTACACCTATTAAGTACATGAACTTGCTACGCAACACTAAGAATTTTGGAGTTCTAAAATGTTTGTTTTCATTTTATCAATTTATCAGAGACGCATTAATGTGGACCCCTGTGGTGTCTTCTGGAGACAGTAACGCTTGATAATGGTCATAAAGCTTTGAAGCTAGGACAGACGTGAATGATGTAGGTCAGTGGCATAGCCAATTTCCTCCCTGAGTGAAAAAGGTTAAGACATAAATGTTATTAAAAAGAACTGTATTAACAAACTTTAAACTGTGCCATTTGACCAGCCCCCCTCCCCTTCCCAACCCCTTGCTGAGACAGATACCACAAATAAATAGCACAGATAGCTAATTGTCAGCACTCTCTATTTCAAAAATGTCACTAATTAGAAAGGTTTTTTTAATGAATGGATAAATATTAAAATCTGTATTCTAGAAATGTACTCATTCATTACCATTCCAAAATTTGAATCTGCTGCAAGACCTGCTGCAGCAACTGAGGGTACCCAACACAGCACCCGGCGGTACCCAATGGGAGACCCAACAGGATAGTGGATTTAGGCTGTGGAGAAGAGATCAGCTTAGAAGGGGAGTGTTAGGGTTAGGCTGCGGGGAGGGGATGGATCAAAGAAGGGGAATGTTAGGGTTAGGTTGCAGCATAGAAGAGGAGTCTTATGGTTAGAATGCGGGGAAGAGAGTCTTAGAGTTAGGCTGCATGGAAGGGATGAATCGGAGAAGGGGAAGGTTAGGGTCAGGTTGTGGGGAAGAGAGAGTTTGAGTAATGGAAGGGGGGGGTTAGGGTTAGGAATGAGGATTAGGATAAAGATTGGGGTTTCTGAAATACTTGCCAGTTGGCGATGGGATTTATTTTTGGCAACTAGCTCATTCCGGCAGGGCAGGAATGTTTGCTGGTGGTGGAACGTTGCAAATGGGGTGTAAAAAATGGCCTTGTCGTAAAGGGACCATTTTCATTGGCGAACCTCACCCCTGTAGAGAAACACTCTTTTACTATCGCTATCGGAAAAAAAACCCTGGATTATCAGGTTATTTAAGTACACAGGGTAGCACGTCCCAAATTCGTAGCTAGAAATTTTAGTGCCAGGGCAAAAAAGGAAAATTGCATCCCCAGCCTAGATTTAGTAGCTGTTTTAACCCTCTATCACACACCCCTAGTTATAGCCTCACTACTTTAGTATTTTAACTGTAAATCTATTAATTCTAATTACTATATTATCCCTTCTGTCTCCCTCAACCCCTGAGCCAAACAAATGTTGCAAATTCTTTTCTGACCAAATTGAAAACATCAATCCCTCTGCAAACATCATATATTAGAAACAAAAAAAGGTTTTATGATAATATACTCTAGAAGACACATAAATACATATTTATGGCAACAACTGTGATGCTTTCTGCAAACCTCTTCATATACCATCAGTATATTTTTCAAAGTTATATGATCTACAAAGCATCCATATAAAGATTCCCCTAGCCATAAACGAGCATATAAATAACGGCAAAGAGATTTTTTTCAAAAATTCTTTTTTATGTTGTTTTTGGGAGCTTTCAATCAAACTTGCTGGCTAAGAGTTGCCACATAAACAAACAAAAAAAGGATTGAACACATTAATTCAAGAGAGCAGATCCTTCGATTTTCCTTATTTGTGTGTTCTCACAGCAGATTAATGTTCTCTTCTGCAGTGAAGTCTTTGCAGCACAATTTTCTCACTCTAGCGTTATGACAGAAATATGTTGAGTGTGCTCAAAATCACATGTCTGACTATAAATACAAAATGAGTACCTTAGATGATCACATTTAATATAAAGTAAGCTGAACCCATTCAGTGCAACATGTTTCACATTGTACTTGTGTTATTAACCCTTAAACTCAATAGACTAAAGTGATATATCTATTATATTAGTTTGAAAATAGCTTTCAATGATTGTTGCTGATTATAGACTAGGGTATCAGAAGTCATCTATTCTTTAAATTAAAACCATTCATTCTGTAAGAAAGCCTTAAAAAATGATTTAGTTTTTTGAACTAATTGTTTGCTAAATAGTACATAAATAACCTAAACAAATACCAGTAGAACATTTCTCAGTATGAATGTATGAATGTATGTAGATCGGTACTAATGCCTGTAAATTACACTTACTCATAGTAGTCTATAGATTAGCTCTGTGCCCTACCTCCCACATAAACATAATCATCTCCGCACAAATATAAAACAGTAAAACATTTGTTAAGGCAGAGGGAAATTATATGGTCATACCAAACGTTATTATACTACTTTTATTCAAAAAGTTATGAGAAATTCCATCTCAAATCATCTACTAGAGTCAATAAAGAAAAAGGAAAATTAAATAAATTGTCACCTTGGCATAATCATGTGATTTTTTTTAGGGTATATGTTTTACTGTATTTAGATTGTTTCTTTTGGTACCTATTACATTTATAGGGCGGTATGGGTCATTCCAAAGTGGATTTGGGGGTGTGTGCATGCAAGTTGCAGCGGTGTTGAGTTGAAGAGTACATAAGTACGATACTCTCAAGGGTATTGACGTGCACTTCCTGGTAAAGATACGTACACACAATGTATAAATTCAAAACATTACAATACTAAACACAGCTATGCATAATGAATCAACCAGCAATAAGAGGGTATGTTATGTCATTATTATTAGCATGTTAGATAAAGTTGAGCCTGTTTTCTGGTAATGGTAATGATTCATAAATCAAAGACAGTAGTAATTTATATGTATTATTATATGCATTGTATTGTTTTGCATTTATTGTATTGTATTGTACATCAGCTAAAAGGCGACAGAAACAAAACAAAACATAGGAATGATAGAATGAAGAATGGTAGCACACATTGGCCAACATTTTTACTCAGTCATTAGCATCATATTATGCTGGTTACAAAAACTTGAAGGAACATTTTTTTTTAGCTTCAACAGCTATTTTAGCAAGTTTGTAACCTGCATTGGAAAGACAGATGTAAACTTCAACTAGGACACTTTAACTCTCAACTCAAGTTTAGGGGCAGCACGGTGGATCAGTGAGTAGCATTTGTTATTCACAGCGCTAAAAGTCATGAGTTTGATTTGCAAACTAGGCCTTATCATATGGGGTTTGTATGTTCTCCCTGTGTCTGCATGGGTTTCTTCTGCTTTAGTTTCATCCCACACTCCAAAAAACATGCAGGTAGGTTACTTGGCTGCTGATTAAATTAGCTCTAGTCTGTGTATGTATGTTTGTGTTAGGGAACTTAGAATGTAGCTCCAATAGGACGGGGACTGATGTGCAATATTCTCTGTAAAGTGCTATATAATCTGATGGCATTATATATAAACCTGTTAATAAAAGAAAATAATAAATACATTTAAAATTGTCCTTCCCCGTTCATTATGGTTTTGCTCAAGTATATACTTGCACCTATTTCGCACTTACTCACACAGGTCTATGCTTTTAGAGTATGTTTCAGTTTTGGGAAATAATGTGGTCTTTGCATTGTTGCATTTAGAGTATTTGTGTTTCAACATACAGAAGAATGGAAGCTTAAGGTTAAATCCCTTTTTAAATTACCCCTCTAATTTTTCTTTAAAAGTAACTATAAGATTGTTCACATTTCCCTAACTCTAATCTTTTGCACTTGTGCCAAGTGTTAAGATCTCAAAGGTTTATACTGGTCTGTCCAACTTCTTTTCTTCTGTGTAAAATGCTATTGATTCACCCGAAGGAAAGGTGATTACCCAACCTGTAAGATGTTCCAGAAGTTTACAAAGGCTCTATTAGTTATCACATTTTTCTGTCCATTGTCACAATTTTCCTTAAGATGTTGGGGAATAGCTGGCTTGTTAAAAAAAATCCACTAGTCATTACATCTGTCATTTTTCCTGTTCTTTCATTTACTATCAAATGGACAAAGTGTGTTACTTCTAGAGGCGGAAAATGGGATTTTGATTTAAAGGTTAGAACATTTTTTTGCCGTATGTGCTTGAAAAATGTTAATTTTCATCAAAGCCTCATCAGCATCGTAGGTGCTATGGCCACACAATCCTGTGACCTGGAAATATTCATGGAAATACTTAAGCTATGACAATGGGATAGATCCAGATCTCAACGTGTAGCGTAATTACACTATCATAATTACTATGCCCTCGGTTGTACGTACTTTTGCCCTTTAACGCTTCCCAAACCCTACCTTAACTTTTCAAAGCGTAACTCCTGTCGTCCATAATGGCTGCATGTACTTACACACCCAAGCACACCCATACTGTACAATTTAAATGCCTCACACCACCAACGAAGCGTCATTACGGGTGCCGTATGACTGGCACGCTCCTTCATCCGTAGTTACGCTCTTGATACTTGATACTAGGATGTTATGTACATTCAGATTTATGTGCCATAACATCTGCCACGCTCCTACGCAGTACATACAAAATAGCTTTTTCCTTCTCTGGTTAGAGTAAATACGCTAGTGGATGTAGCTCTGGATCTGGGCCAATGAGGGTAGACAGTAGCAATTATTTGTAACATTTTCTATAAATACATTTGGCTGGATCAAGACTTAAGTAAGTGATTGAAATTAGTTACTCCTGGGCTAAACCATGTTGATTTCAGGGGGAGTCAAGTTAATTGTATTCTTTGCATGCAGGGATATATCTTTGAATTGCTTACTGCACACAGATACTGACCAGCTTTACTATCACACTGTTATTTAGACTTGGGATAGGAAACATCACCTCTCAACTCTGATACTGTTTGCAATAGATGAAATATAACTCCCCTGCAATCAACATGGTTTAGACCATGAGTAACTAATTTCAAGCACTTACTTAAGTCTGGATCCAGCCCATTGTGGTTAATATGTATATTCCTTCTTAGGCAACTTACTACAGAAATGTGTTGTATATTATTCTGTACACTGTAAAATATAATATATTCTAACTAAGTAAACATGAATTTCCTTATATAATTCATGAATTAATAATGCCATCTTCAATGAGACCATATTTGGTGTGAATAATAATTATGCCTTAGATCAAAACATTGTTTGATGTTCATCCATTTCATGCTTTTCACAGGATTATTATGATCATACAGCAAGTATTGCCTGCTTCTATTTTTCTTACATTAACCTCTGTGTAATACATTTAAAATAGTACAGGAAGGTGACTAGGGCACTACATAGTTTAAATATGTAACGTGATAATGTCTCACACAGGTCAACAGTCTTCTAATCTGTTTTTATTTCTTCTGTTTCAGCAGAAAGATTTTTCTCCTCATTCAATGTGTCCTGATTATTAAGAAAGACTGACTTAATAATACAAATAAACTCTTAAGGGCTAAAACAATGTTTTATGTGCATCAAGTCTAAAGTGTGGCAACTATAATAAATGAATGTGGTATCACATTACTGATAGCTACATTTGATTTTTTTGAGTACACAAAATATGACCTTTGCCAATTACAAAGATTTTACATGTGTCCATGTCCATTACAATGCGTGCTAAGAAACATTTGTACCATCCATAAATCTTAAAGTAGAGAGCTGGTGGCAGAATTCTTTTTGAGTAAAGGGAGTGCTCCAGAAATCTGTGACCCTACGAGGATCTGAACCCTTGCTTTCAGTTATTCTTTATAAGTCAGAAGGGCCTGAAGCTTCGTGGTTGTGTTAAGGCCTGTGCATTCAGTTAAGGTAAAAGGGAGGAGGAGGTCAAAGGGATGGAGGTAGGTTGAAAGAAAAGCATGGACAGTCAATACAATAGCAAGCATGATGGAATGAGGGAACTCCAATCTTGAGTTACAAGTCATTCAAAGGATTCTCAGATGGACAGAAATAGCTATATGAGTTGAGGGTGGGGAAATACAACAATCAGAAGTTATGTAGTCTGGCAAACATTATTGATCACAAAGCATTCTGATTCATCATGGGCTATGGTTGAAATGCTATTTTTGGAGGTGGGTTCTGGTTGCCACCCTCTCTAGGCTATACTGAGCAAGCATGAATGGGACTTTACAGCCATGGATTCAAGCCAAGCAACTTATGACAGCCCATTAAAAGTTAATTGAATTTAACCACCATAAAATTATTTTAATTGAATAAAATAAATAATGATAATAAAAAAATGAACTTTCATTCCAACCTAAACCCAGTAATCTGCAATTATTAATGTTACTGTTGAGACATTATTCTCTTTTGTGTATAGAGCACCTCATTAAATTATAGTAATGTCTATTAATAGGATATTGCAAGTTTAATTTAATTACTTACACTATTTAAATGTATTAGCCTTATATGTATTTTTAACAAAGTATAGGAAGGGTATTATTTTCCTTTTGCCATAAAAACCAATAAATATTTTAAGATCTGAAAGTGGTGCAGCTTGCTTTATTGATAAAGTTTTGTTTACACAAGAAGTTCACTTTATTTGGATTTAAGCTTGTATATTTTTGAACATGTATTTAAGCATTAATAGTTTTTAGTGCCAGTTAGATAGATCATAAGTTTAGACGGGATCCTGATTTAGGTGTGATCACATGTACGTAGGTCCATTCGTATGGAATGTACTTATATGCATGTGATCCTAAAGTCTGTCCATGCAAAGATAGTATGCTTCCATTGAACGCACTGACCTTCATGGGTTCTGACCCCTACCATTAAAATGGGTATTTAATGCTGAATCGTACATAAGGGTTTAGCCAAGCCCTAAATGATTTCTATTGAACACATGCACAATGCCTCACCATCAGATTCCATTACTGCATGAAATGCAGAATCGCAGTGGACTTTGTACACATGCACTGTAGGATAAGGCAGGGTACTTATGCATTGGGCATGCCTGAGTACCCTATCATTCTTTAATCAGGATCTGGGCTGTTCTCTCCAATTCCAAACTGACTTGGAAATTAATTGCTTTTGCCTCGAAGAGGAAAAGCAATCGAAGGGCAGAACATCAAAGACGCTGCTTCGACTGGTAAGTATAAACGTAACCCCAATCCTTAGCCTATTCCTTACCCTAATCCTACCTTCCCCACAGCCTGACCCAAATCCTCTTTTCCCCACAGGCTAACCAAATCCGATACCCGCAGGCTGACCCTAACCCTCCCCTTCCATGACTCTAATCCTCCCCTTTGAGGACCCTAACCCATAACCCTCCCTTCCCCAGAGCCTAACACTAAAGAAGCCTCACCTCTACAGTCATGTCGGTGGCAGGTTCAGTGGCTTCTGATGGTACAGGCCCAGCGGCTTCCAAAAAATGAATGGGCCATTCGGCATACATTCTAGAAGAAAGTGCAAATGACTGCCTTTTTTAAATAGAGACAGCTGAAAATTAACTTTCAGTTTTCTCTATTTCTAGAAGTGCCTTTTCTTTGCGGCAACTCTGTCCCATTTATACTCTTCTTCCCAGCTCTAACCAAGGCCTTCTTTGGATTAACCTTGTATTTAGCAGCATAGGTTATTACCGTAGAAGAATATAAACATGTTACTACGTGGAAGTTAGTGCAGGTAGGCGGGGGGAGGGAGGGTAATGAAGCTGGGAGGGCGGCGTTAACGTATCAACGCCACCGTCCCAGCGTATTAACAGTCGCTTACGATTGTTCATACGCTGGGGAAAGGTGGAGTGTGGGGCAGGGAAACGATGGTACGCTGAGCGTTAGACCGCTCAGTGTACCATCGTAGGTCTGGATCAGGCCCATTGACTCACATTGAACCAAGAATACAGCAAGGGCTGATAGTTTTGGTTAAATCTAGATATTCACCATAACAGGGAGTTCCTTTATACTGTGTTTGTATATATTGGGTAGTTAGCATGTTTCTTTAAAAATAAAAAAATTATTTATAAACCTACGTGTTTTATTTTTTTTGGACGCATAGAGGACCGGAATCACACCTGAGAAGCAGTCTCTTCTTAGGTGTGTATCTTTAGTAAAGGATCTACCATGCATGTGTAGTAGGTCCTTTACGCAATCTATGTACCAGTTCCTGTGTGGAGACCGCATGGAGTATTTTAGGTAAGAAGAGGCGGCGTAATGCCGCTTTGCGGAGGGTTTGGATAAAAGTGGGAGGGGAGAGGTATTTAGATTAGCCGGGGAGGTTGGGGGGCAAGCGGGGAGACGCAATGTCTGTGCGGACATTGCACGGATAGTTAAGGTAGCCCTATGGCACTCATAAGTGCCATAAGGTACCTAAAAAAGGGGGATGGGATGGGGGCAGGATGGGTGAGTTAGTTGCCGGTCTGTCCACACCTAACTCACACCGGATCTGTGAATCTGGTCCATAAAATATAAGCTTAGTGATTATATGCTTGTAGACACCAGTCAAAATTCATTAAGAACAGCCTGTCTGTACATATCACATTGAGTAAGGGTAAACAATTTAATTTAGAGCACACATTTTATATTTGTAATCTGTTGTTTTTTTTAGAGTGAGAGGGAACTCTTGATAAAATAGAGATGTAATTTTATGATGCGTTGTACTATTTGCAAGTAAAGATTTTCCAAATACTATACTCCATATTGCAGACCTGACTTGAAAGCAATGTTGCTGAGAATCCTTTTCACTGAAATATCAATCACAAGCAAATGTATGGTATTTAAAGTTGGAGTGTCCCCTAATGAAGTGCTTAACAGATGCAAGATGCAATTATTTTTTGGAAATGTTTGTAAGGTAAAGACAGCTTTGATAGCTATTAGAAAAAGAAGGACTCTCTGACCATTTGCAACAGGCATTTTAGGTTATTATGACCTGTGTAAAATGCATAACTTATAAATGATTAGCTATTGAAGTTTCAGAGGCAATTTAATAAAAAAAAACGACATAATGTTCTTTAGTGTTCTTCTTGCATTTGAAATATTTCTGCATTTTGATTTGTCAATTTTAAAGGCATTTCATTATTGTTCACCTGAGTCAGAAGTGATGCAAATTATCTTCCCATTATGTTTAATGGTGCTCTGACATTATGACTGTTGAGTTATTATACATCTTTGCCAGAAGAGGACTTAAAGAAACAGAATAAAGATTTTGAGTGAATGCATCTCTTTGCTTCTGAAATAACTAATCTTTGGAGACTTAAAAAACAAGTACTACATTTGTTTATGCTTTACGTGCATAGGGGGTTTGAAATTATGCAAATTACCTTGACTTCCTCTACTCGACTCTTCATTTATATGCCTAGCCCCGCTTCCGGGGTACAGTAGGCGTAAATGAAGGGTAGGCTAAACTTTGTGCACAAGATCCACGAGCAGAAAACGGTCACATTTTGTGAAAACAGATGAACGCACATAAGGCTTCCATCATTGATCTGAATGCTCAGAATCCAAATTTCCATTGGTTTGGCATCGGCAGGGCAGGTTGTGTACAGCAAGTATGCTAAGGGAAAAGGATTTGAATTGTACAGTAAGGTCTTGGTTATGTGGGGATGGCATATTAATGTAGGGTCATGATCTCAAAAATAATGACCAATCCTCATTTGTATGGAATTTAAGATGCTGAGAGGAACCAATATTAGATCTGCACCACCGTTGTACTTCGAAAGAATCGGCAGCAAAGGTTTGTAGCTTCTCTTTCACACTCTCCATAATGTGTCACTATTGCTCTCTTACCAAAACCTTTGTCATTCATTCAAATTTTTTGCTACAGTTTTTTTCTGTGAGCTCTAGACCAATTTTCATCATATGCAATTTCTTACACAGATTACATTTTATAAAGTTAATATTTGAACTTATAAGTCTTTGAACGTCTTAAATCAGTTGTCAGATTGAATTATCTTTTTCATTGAATGTAAAACATGCTCACATATGGATAATGCCATTTCAATTATTAATTTGTCTAATGTTATTGCAATCATTGGAAGGATATAATTAAATTTACTTGACATATGCTACATATAATGCTAATCATACAACGAAATAGAATATTTGACAGATGCATGTACTGTATTTTGCGTACAATCAGAAAACTGATGACCAGAATGTCTGCACAGGGCTTTATTTGAGACATTTATGTAAATGACCTAGAAACTGTATGACAACAACAACAAAGTAGCATTAGTTCAGCAATTCAAAGGCTGTGTACCTGAAAGTCCATACTGAGAGATAATATTCATTTGATGATGCTGTGAGATTAGCTGAAGGTTATCAAATAAACCTAAATGGGGTCAAACCCAAAGGTTGAGTAGACATTTTTAGGTGAGGGAGAAAAATTTGTGTGAAGTAAAATGATCCAATAAATGTATGAGGAAGAACAAAAGGGAGGCAAAAGGCTAAAGGAGAGGGATATAAAAATAAAAAGGGGCAGAGTATCCTCTTATCAGGATCGAGAAGGAATATGAATTAGAAGTTTTAAGACTTTTAAGACCTACCTTTTCTGTCTATTGATTAGGTAGTTTGGTTTGGATCACGTAGATATGGTTGTTTGCTGAAATCTAAGTTGGAATGTTAAAGTTTGGACTAGAGTACGGTAATAGAACAATTGGTAATTGCACTGCAGTCCCCATCTCTGGCTTCAATGATTACTTTGCCTGCTCTACCTGTCTCCTTGCCTGCCTGTCCCTGTTCCCTTGTCTGATAAGTCTCTCCTGTACCTGTTCCCTGTTTGTCATTAACTTGCTGCATGTCTACATTCCTTTTTAATGTCTTAGCTATACCCTACTTCCAATATTACATTGGGTCTTACAGACCTGTGACCTATGATTCTGGTTTTACCACTTACCTGTGTACTCAGTACTGTGTTCTTTTATTATATTTACCAATTTGGTCTCACAGAGCTATCAGGACTTAATAGTGTGAGCTAGATTCACCTCTTGTGGTGTCTTGTGAGTGCTTGTGCATTAACACATTCCGATGGTGTCTGTGTTTTGTGTAGTAAGCAAATTCAAAATTGTAATCGGTTCCCAAATCACAAGAAATGCGGAACCTAATTACATTTAGGACCGCACAGTGCAATACACAAAGAAAGACATATCTATATAGACCCTCTATAGATTGTAGTTTATTACCAATATTGGTTAGATGTGAAATGCTTAATTATTAAATCACCTATAGTTAATATCACTATATTTTGCAATTTTGATATCAAATCTAACTCTTATTCTTTACTATCCATCCAGGTCATCTTTATATAGTTTTACTATAGGGCACTTAGATTCAGAAGAGGGTCATATATACTCTGTCTGTTATGGAGTGAAGTCCTGCCGTGAGGCGGCTAGGCACCTTTCTAGGGACAGCTTATGCTATTTTAGATTAGGGAGTTCAGAACCTGATGGGTACTAATATTGAGTTCATATGTTTACATGATATTTTTCTTAACATGCTCTGCTCCAGTCTGGCCATATTTGTATCACTGGGGGAATGAAGAAAATTTGTTATATTCGATTTTGTTACAATTGTGTTACAATTTTGGCACAATAAATATTTTCCTTCCAGGTTGATACAACTTTACAAGCTTAATTTCCTCTGAGTGTCTGGCTCATTAATATCAATGGTATATGGTGTTAATTGTTATGTTATGTTATAATTTATTGATATGTTACTTTAGCACCATTACCAACTGCCATCTTATTCTGGCCTCACTCTAAGGCATTATTTATTTTTCCTAAGGCTCCCTAATTATTATATACTGTGGTAGAGCAGTGAATTTTATTTTTGGGTATATATTTCAGCTTTTTACACAAATTTATTAAAGGTTATGTTTTATCTCATTTCTTTTTTCTTTACCCCCTACATCTATCACTGGTATAGATTTATGTCAGCCATCACATTATTAGTGCACCTTAAATTGGTCCAAATTTGTCTCTCTTCTATTTACCTTCTGTGTAGTAAGTCTCATGTGTCTGCTGGGTACACTACAAGGTGTACTATCACCACTACCCATATAGGGCCATATTCACACCTAAGAAGCTTCTGCTTTTTCTGGGGAGTGTTTAGGTAGAAGTGGAAGGGGGGAGGGATTTAGATTAGCCAGGGATGGCGGGGGGAAGTGGGCAGAGTCATTGTCCGTGTATAGTTTCCTTCATAAGAAGAAACTACACATGGTAAGATAAGCTATCCCTATGGAACTCATAAGTGCCATAAGGTGCTTAAAAATGAGAGCAGGTTAGGGGCAGGATGAATGAGTTAGTTGTGGATCTGTCTGAACCTAACTCACTCTTACAGCTTATACAAGCAATTACCTTATAGTCTTATAGTCTTCAGTCTCTCTGTGATTCCATACCACCCTAGTTAGTCATCACCAAGGGCTGTGACTTGCTGGATGCCTGCAGCCAAGCCTATCCTCAACATCAGGCTCCAGTGCACCAGAACCCATTTAGATTTTGCACCTTGGTTTATGGTTATTCAGGTGTAGTGTAACAAGGTGCTTCTGCTTTAAAATTATGTGAAACTGGAGCTTCCATGCTATCCTTTTTAACATTGCTAAAGAGTCTTCATAAGGGTGTTCTGTTTATAAACATATACCACCCTACCCTCTATAATAGCAGAGGTAGTACATCAGCTCCATAAAATACTTTCCCCCTTCTTCCCGAACACAAAAAATATCTCCCATTACTCTGTGAAGAATATGAATGAGGAGGATCACTTACAAGTTCAAAGATAAGGACTACTTAAGCTTTCAACATTAGCAACACCTTGTTGCCCTTGACCAAGCACAGCCTTGAAGATATTCTGTGAGTAAAGAAGTTCCCACTTGTTTGCAATGGCTATTTATAAGCAGACATAAGTGAATTGTAACTAATGAAGATTCCCTGGATAAATAAGAAAGTGGTCCTGAGTGGAGAGTCAAGGTCAATCTTTGTAGATAGTAAGTATATTCCAAGATAAAAACAATCAAAGCATTGAAAGCATAGTCACAGCCATTGGTTTTACAGACCAATTACAGTGTATTCCTGCTTTATTATTAGTAGTAGTAGTAGTAGTAGTAGTAGTAGTAGCAGTAGTAGTAGTAGTAGTAGTAGTAGTAGTAGTAGTAGTATTTAGAGAAAGTGGGATAGGCTTAGTACTACAATTGTTAGTATACATGTCATGTGCTATCGTTCTGCATACCAATCCATTTATAAAAGTCATAAGCACTAACATGGATGTTATTAATAATAATAATAATAATAATAATAATAATAATAATAATAATAATAATAATAATAATAATAATAATAATAATAATAATAATAATAATAATAATAATAATAATAATAATAATAATAATAATAATAATAATAATAATAATAATAATAATAATAATAATAATAATAATAATAATAATAATAATAATAATAATAATAATAATAATAATAATAATAATAATAATAATAATAATAACAATTATTATTATTATTATTACTATTATTATTTTATTATTATTAAACAAGACTGGGCAACACAGGGGCATGCTGTGCCTTCTAGTATTATATGTGACACCATGCTAAGGATAATTGGCATGCTGCACAGTTAACCCTTTCTAGTGTATCTGCTTTATAATTCCTAGGTGGGATATTTTTATTTAAAAAATCTTTTACATATTGTAATAAAAACCATTTATATTCTTATAGACTTACTTTCTCAAACTGGTTAGAAATGTACAGTATGTGTCTAAGCTTAACAATGTATGCTCTAGAGGTTTTATTTATCAGAAGGGTAGATGTGTTTTGAATGTTAATATCTAGTAAAGTCTCCAATAATTTCCACAGATAAACCAATTTGACACAATTTTTTACAGTAATGAAATTTATTTAAGGGCTTATAATCGGATAGATAATAGTAATGCAACCAAGGAAACTATTTATAGATGTGCTGCTTGAAATGTGATTGGATTGTTGGCATAAATCACTCATCACGTATTTATAACTTTCAATAAAATCTACTTGCAGATATTTTATCTTTTTTTGTATGATAAAAAGTTCTAATGAATTTGATGCCATTCTTCAATTTGAGAATAATGTGACAAAAACATTTTGTATTTTAGTTATATATACAGCATTTTTTGCTTTATTCAGTAATTATTCTCATCCTGTGTACTGATACAAATTTATGTAGGTAGGATGTGTCATATGAATTAGAGATTTGCACCTGCCCATTTTTTTTTTTCTTTTTCGTGTTTTGGTTTTGGATTGGTTTTGCCAAAACCGCCCTTGTGTGCTTTGGTTTTGGTTCTAATTTTTTATTTTTTTTTAATCATAAAAACAGCTTAAATCAATGAATTTGGGGGTGTGTTTGTTCCTACAATATTATTAACCTAAATAACATTAATTTCCACTCATTTCCAGTCTATTTTGAAGACCTTACAGCGCACAATATTGTTCATATTTATTCAGTTTAGGCTAAAAGGTTGGCTGAATTACTAAGCTAAGTGACAGAAGTGGGCAGCACAAACACCTGACACATCTAGGAGTGGCACTGCGGTGGCACACAGGATGGCAATATTATAAACTATGCCCAAAAAATGCTCCAAAGAGCATATAAGCAAAGAAATAAAGTGCAAGATGGAATTGCTCTTGGTACCTCCCACCCACCCTTATGTTTTTTATTCAACAGGACATGAAAAGTTCAACAAATCAATCATTTCAGCGTAAGAGACTGTCACTTGTGGCTGAAATTATTGGTTTGTTGGGGGCCCACAAAACAAGCTGGCAATGGGCAGTGCACAAACTGGCTTTAGTTTACACTACAAGCACAATATCATCGTAGTTATCATCAGAATACGATTCCTCATCCCCTTCAGTGACTACATCCTCTTCTTCACCGACTATTAATTCATCCCCGCTGGAATCCACCATCTCAGGTAGCTCTGTACTTTTTGGAGGTAATTGCTTGTAAAAGTGTTCCTCGTGGAATTTGTGATTCATTTTGACAAACATCATCTTTTCCACATTTTCGGAAAGTAACCTCCTACACCGATCGCTGACAAGGTGCTCGGCTGCGCTAAAAACTCTTTCAGAGTAGACAGTGGAAGGTGGAAACTTAGGTAAAACAAAGCCAGTTTGTGCAAGAGCTTCCAAGTTGCCTTTTTTCCTGCCAATATTCAAATGGACTGTCTGACATGCCTATTTGGATGCTGTCACTGAAATAATCGTCAACCATTCTTTTAATGGTGACAGCATCATATGCAGTGACAGTAAACATGTCAGAAATTGTAGACAGCTCCTTCAGTCCTTATCAGAAGCTAAAAGTATTTCCTGACTGATGTTCATCACTGCCAGTGGGTATATTTGGAAAGTTAATTTTTTTCCTTGCAGCCGCAAAATACTTAACAGCAGCGCAACCGCTCTGTTTCAGCTCCTCCTTCACTTTCTCCAGCTGCTTTACAAAAGCCTGATGAGGGGAATGACCTGACTCATGCTGGCAGGTTCTGAACTAACTTCAAATGTGGCAAGTTCAAAGGGTTTAAGGACCTTACATAACATGGAAATTATTCTCCACTGTGCTTGAGTCAGGTGCATTCCCTGGCTGTATAGGCTTCAATAGCCTTTTATTGCTCCTCCAACCGCTGAAGCATGTAAAGGGTAGAGTTCCACCTCGTGACTACCTCTTGCTTCAGTAGATGGTTGGACAAATTCAAGAGTTGTTGCTGGCGCTCCAGTCTTTGACATGCATGAGCGGAATGGCAAAAATGACCACAAATTATGCATGCCAATGGTGGATAGTGGACGCACATCAAACACCAGCATATTTGGTATGGTGCTTCCTTCTTTTCAGGGTACTGAAATGGAAATCCCCTTATATAAAATGACCTGAAGACTCTCAGTCATATAATATGGCACATGAAACAAGAGGGGAAAATAAATTAATAAAAATGTATTTAATAGAATCAAACAAATAAATTAACACACATTTAAAAAACAAAATGCTCACTCACCTACAGGAGGTGCCTTGATGCTGGGCAGGTGAGATTAACCCAATATAGCTATATTGTTAAGCAAACCTCATTTTTATATATGTGCTGACACATAGTGTTATATAATGTTTGTCTGGAATGCTGGACCTCTCTTTTGTTCCTTGTAGTTACACAGTGGTCATTTTGGTCCTTGGCTGCACCTCTCCATTTATATATACACTTGCACACATTTCATATGTTGAATTAGAAGTGCAGTCTGTGGTTTTTTTGCTACTGTTACTAATTTCACTTTGGGAACCTGGCCCCTCCCCAACATGGCCACTGCACATTGTACAAATGGCAGGGGTGTCTTAACACAGACCTCCTAAGTATACATATAGCAGATGGATAGGGAGATAAGAGGAGTGCCGCTGTTACTTTAGAGCCTGTCGGTGTTTGTGAGAGGGAGCTTGTGTTAGTCAGCGCTGGTTTACCATCCACACTTCCTTCACATGCAGGTACGCATCTGATTGTCACAGTCGCTGTTTGTTGCAATTTTGTTTTATAAATGTGTGTTCATTTATTTGTTTGATTCTATTAAATACATTTTTGAAATGTATTTTCCCCTCTTGTTTCATGTGCTGTATTATATGACTGAGAGTCTTATTTTATTTTATACAAGGGGATTTCCTTTTATGTATCCTGAAAAGGAGGAAGCGCCGTGTGGGACAGCAATATTCACATTTATCCTATTCGTTTATTGCCAGTGGTGGTCTGGCAGTCTTTGTATGTCCCTGGCTGCAGGATCCTTTGGCGCTAGATAAATTGTTTTATTTTCTTCTTTGGATATTTGTTATGGCATCTGTAATGCGCTTTGCAGCAGGGTGACTGGTGTCATACTTCATCTTACTTGAAAGGACTGTTGAACAGTCAATTGTTTGGTAAAACAACAACTAGTCTCCTGGTCCCCATCTGGGATAAGGACGATCGACTCCCAGCAGCAGAAGTAGGCACAGCACTAGAGGAATCCCGGACAGGAGAGGAGTCAGCCATGCCTATGAATTGGGATACAGAAGTACTACTTCTGATACAGATTGAGGAGGAGATTGACAAGGAGGGTGTTGTTGGTGGGAATTTTAGGCACTTGGATCCTACAGAGAAAAAGGATCTAGGTGTCGCCGGACTAAATTCTTAGCCGAAGTTTCGGAAGTTGTCAACAACTTGTGATAGACATGCTGCAAGTGGCGTAACAGGGAGGAGGTTCCTAGGTGGTTCAGGTCCCTACCTCCACAATGGTTTTACAAAGGGTACAGATAGCTAGACAGTGATTGTCCGGGTTTGGTAAAAATAATTCCACAAACGAGAGGTGGATTTTTTTGTATTTTGCCCAGACATGAAGAGGCTTGTTTTTCATACCATGGGCAACCACTTTCTCCACTGGGGACTTATTTAAACAAACCACATCCCCATCATCAAAATCCTCATTAGTGCCAGCTACATCATTTTACCCCCTCATCCTGGTGTACTTCTACAGTGACATTCTCAATCTCAACATGTGGACTTGCGCTGCTCCTCTCACCACTTGCAGAGGGTGGAAGGAGCCTCCTCTTCCGGTAAAGTATGGTTAGGTATGGCAACCATGGACACACTTGGAAACTCCTATGGCATTTGTGATATTTATGAAGGCACACTTGGTTCCTGTGCCTTTACTAGTTTCCTTTGCAACATTGTAAAATATTGCTTCTTTGACTTTACATGCCCTGTACACCATTGGGCATCGGCCTTAGCCAATGACGGAATTGCATTGTTGTCATGACCAGTGGTAGCAGCTTTAACACTAGTAGTAGCAAGTGGTTCACAATATACTAAACACAGCAAGAGAAAAAAACACATTGCAGAATGTGCACTATCAAATGCCGGAGGGAAGACGGCGCGGGGAGATGCACGTCTATTAAGGATTCCAAAACCCGCAAGATCCGACGCAAGATTTGGAATTACATCTTCACCTAAAGCAAGTGAAAAACCGAGCTGTGTTTGGATCCCGCTTTGGATCCCAAAGTTCGGGTGGGTTAGGTTCTCTGAGAACCGAGCCCGCTCATCTCTAATATGAATTAACATTTTTTAACTTCATTATTTTAATTTAGTTCCTATACTGTTAAGCAAAATGGTGGTTTCTCATGTCAGTTCATAGGGTAAAGATGCATGGAAATATTAACACAGAAACAAAGTGAAAGAAATACCCTAGCACCCTACTATTAACTAGTAGGTGACCTGTAAAATATGTAATAATTTGTAAAATGATGCGCCCCTTAAAACATTTATATAAAATGTACTATATTCTGTTCAATGTACTATACTTTGAGCTACTACACTACTAAAATTAGAAAGACAGCGCTTACGCAATATACGTACAGAAATGGTACGTAGATAGCGTAAATAAGCCACTACGTATGCGTAGTAGCTCAATTTTTAAAACAAAGCACGTAAGACAAAAACTCTGTAACTGTGAATCCGGACCTAGATCTGCATCTGCTCTTTTATTATTAATTCCTTTAGTAAAAAGTGTATGCTGGAATGTTTTAATAGCTGTCAGAATATCTTTTTTGTTTTTAGTGGTTTAACATTTTCTGTATACATATTTTTTAATTAATGTCGTTCGTTATAGCTTTCAGAGATCATTTTTCTAAAGAAGGTCATTAATAATTTGACATCCTTAAAAGTCTTTTTACTGCGTGATTGTTTGAACAAATATGCATTTGTTCCACTAGTTATGATGTTAACAAAGTAGTTCTCTAATACTAAAAATATAAAAAACGTTAACAAAACAATATACAGTTCCTGCAAAAGGCATGAATAACCATGCATCAACGCACACAATAAAATAGCACATTGTAATTTTTTGAGAAATGTTTGGCCTTGGTTTAAGGAAGTGAAGGGATTTTGATATGCAAGTAATAGTCACGTTTCATTGCTAACAAATATAACATAACTAAGCGGTCAACCATTACATTGACCTAGTTTAACCTTTTCCTTTTCATTTTGCTGTTTATTAGTGAAATTTTTTTATAAGCCTAAGAAAAACTATATTGCAATGTGAGAGGTGTTAATTTACACTGTATAAACACAATGAGAGTTGAGCTGTTATGTTCCCTAGTTCAACTCTATCGTTAAGGGATTAAACATATAAGTATGCAGTATTTATGTTATATGTGCAAATGAAAAGTATTTTCCCTGCATGTAAAAATATTTATAAACTATTGCACCCTTCTTATTGCAACATGGTTTTGGCTTAAATGAAAGAAGTAGCAGTACAGATCCCACTTTCCTATTGTTTGGTATTTGTTTTATATTTAATTTCTGTAAATCCTCCTAAATAATGCAACCAATTAGATTAATAATTATGTCATATTCAAACATTTAGTTTTTGATGTATTCTGTTTATATTAAATATTTTAAATGTTCCAGAAGGCACTAAGAAACATGCAGCACACCCATTGAATTAATTACTAAACAGTTGTGATCTAATTAATTAACACACCGATGTGAGCCCTGCATTTTTATTAACATTAAAGACAGAGGACCTGATCCTGAGCTGCGTTTTCTAATGGAATCACAGCAAAAGTTAGCATTGCACTTGTTCACAATAGGAGCTGGAGAGAAATGATGGATAATACTGGCAATCTGGAGATACATAATGGGGAATACTGGGAGCTGAAGACACATGACGGGGAATACTGGAGAACTGGAAAGACATGGCAGAAAATAATGGAAGTCTGGAGACACATGATTGGAAATAATGGAAGCTGAAGACACATGATGGGGAATACTGGGATCTGGAGACACATGATGGGGAATACTTGGAGTTGTAGAAATATACTGGAGAATACTGGGAGACTGTAGACATATGATGAGGAAAACAGGGAGGTGTAGAGATAAGATTAGGAATACTGGAAGCTGGAGACACATGACTGGGAATACTGGGGAGACTGGAGAGATATCATGGGGAATACTGGGAGCTGGAATGACATGAAAGGGGAATACTAGGAGTCTGGACAGAAATGAATCGAGAATATTAGGATACTGCAGAGACATATATGGGAATTACTTTTTCCCATAATTTTGTTGGGCTTTTTGACTAGTAAGGATATATTATCCCTAAAACAGTATAACATATATTTATACTTTGCTGGCACCAGAAAACATCAGCCCCATCTGACATTAATAGTGGGAGGGGTTGGACTGTAATATGTTAAAGAGATCCTTAATAAATGCTTTTGCCATGCATGATACTACAGATGCAATAACCTTGCTTTTTATCCTATCGGTTATTCATGGTTAATTAGAGTTATAAAAACTCATTGCAAAAAAAGAAACCAATACAGTGAATAATGCTACGGAACAGCCAATATGTTTGTCAGCAAATCAGTACATAATGGAGTATTTTATTGTAAATAGGTTAAGATAATGCTTTATTTTTCTCTCATTCCTCACTTTAAAAAGTATCAGACAATTAAAAAAAAGAGCAACATTATTTACTAAGTGATTTAATTAAATGAAGTTAATTGTTATTTACATCTGCATATTTGATAAACTCTAGAGCATTATTGGATATAGAGATCTTTTATTACAGCACTGGGCTGTAAATGCTTCAGTCAAAGTATAAAAGGCATTGTGGAAGTTCAATGGATAGAGCCTTATTGTTGTAAATTCTTTGACCTGGATAAGTTACTTTCTTCTCTCTGCTTGAGGTGTCCAGTATGGGGAGAAGAAGGTTTCTACAACCCGAAAATAAAGTCAAGTTGACATTTTCTCTGAAAATAGAAAGGAGATGGGGGCCTATTAAATTAATATTTGATTTAAAAACAAAAATCATGCCGTTAGTCAAGAAAACTATAGAGCATATCTAAATAGCTTTTAAGCCTGGAGCTGATTAACTCCCACTTTTAGCAAGATATGCCATGGAAGTCAACAGTAATTATTATTAGAAATGAAAATACCACAGGATGATTCATTCCCTGGAATATATGAACATCAATTAACTGACATTATGGCAGAATATAATTGTAAAATGCTGCATATGTTTTAAGTGTGGTTAAATGTACAGTTTGTGCTATTTTTTTTTTCTTGATAACTATTTATACTGGAATGTAGGGGCATTAAAAATATATACACACACACACACACATATATATAATTTACTTTTACTTTACTTTAACTTTTCTGTGGTCCTGCGTTCTTTGGAGTGCCATCCCCCGCGGGTGTGGGTCCAAAGTAAGAATGGCCCTATTTTGATAAGGCCATTTCTCCTAGCTTGTAGTTTTGATTGCTTATGCCTTGTTAAGGGATAGCAATCGATCCCCGGAGCACCGAACACAGTGCTCCGAAAGGTAAGTGTTGAAACTAACCACAAACCCTTCCCCTAATTCTGACCCTAACCCTCCTTTCCCCACAGCCTGATTCTAACCCTCCCTTCCCCACAGCCTGACCCCAACCTTCCCTTCTCCCTAGCCTTGCAAGTGGCAAACAGCTTATCACGTATCTGCAGATATTTGTAACTAATTCTTTGATTTTTATTTTAAAGATAGAAGTTCATGGTTAGTAACTGAGTAATGGCTAGAGTGCCAGGCCATGTTTTGTTTTTTGTACAAATTCCCCTTGCCTTGTGCACCGGTCATATATATTACTTTATAAACTGATTTTGTAGCTGCCTCCATTTTGGATATATATAACAAAACAAGGTTTGGCACTCTGTGACCCTTATTTATATAAAACAATCAGTCTGTCCATCTTTTTAGTTAGGTTTTTTTTTTTGATTTTTGGAGAGCACAAAACACATTATGTAAAACAATAACACCTTTGTAATACTGTACCAACAACTATACCCAATGAGATTACATTATGTTATTATATTGTAAAATAATTCCAGGGGACACTTATTATTCAAGCACTATAGTGTGATAAATATGGCCTGGATAAAACAGTTTAATTGCAGTGCTTGTGGCTCCAAGTCATTGTTAGATCTGTTATCACAGATCTGCTGTCTCTGTACATCACCAACCAGCATCCAATAACCATAACCTACTTGAAGTTTAAAATGTAAACCTCACAGTTTGTATCTCAACATGCAGTACTTTGTCATGCCCATACTATAAAATGAAATACAAAGTTATGCCTACCTTTGAGCAGTAGACCGCTCCCCCTTACATTCCACTTCCTGCTGTTAGCTGAATTTTGTCCTATTTACTTTCCTATTCTTTATAAACCAAAAATGTTCCTAGAAAGTGCTGAAGAAACTGTAGCACAAAACACCAATTTTAAACCTTTGGATTCTTCCTGGGCTTTATTTAATACAACAGTAATTTTGGTGTCACTCTCCAACAAATCTATAATTGCAATAGCCCATTGTAATAAATGATTCAAAGAATTCATTACAACAAACCTTCTACTCACAAACAAACAATGACTGTTCTAAAGGACCCACTTACGGTGTAATGTTTCCTGTCTGTCACATATACACAGCCATTAATACAATGCCGTGCCGATCAATACAAAACCACTTAATTAAATTTTATTTAATGAACACATAATAATCAGATTGTGTTTGTATTTAAATGGCTGATGGCTATGGATTTGTGAATGAATAGATGCACCATGTATAATTACAAGTATATTACAGAGTTCCCGTATACAGTATGCTTTGTGCTGTAATAAATATTGTACAGTATCTAGGTTTATAGTTTCAGAATCTTAGAACATTCTGAACTTTTCAAAGGTTTAGTGCATGTTCCAATTTTTCAAGAAGGTTATTCTTTTTATTATAAATCAAGCATAGTCCTTCATGCACATTTTATAACATAGATTTATATGGTTGTAAAATGGATTTGGTGATATACGGTGCTACATAAAACAGTCGGAAGCTTGGAGCACACACAACACAACAAAAAAATCTATACTTTTAAATATTCGTACCTGTACAATTATTTTATCCATGTAGCAATAAAAACCTTACAATAAAGAGTCAGCACTTTTACCAGTGGGGTATTATTGCACTGTTTTTTTTATTTATTTATTTATTTTTATTATTATTATTATATGTTTTATATGTGTAAATAATGGAAATTCAAAACTCCCGTATTGTTTCTCTCATGCGGATCTGATTAAAGATCAGACTTGAAAATTGAGTTTTCTAGTTTATTTGAAAAAGATCTAAAGCATATCAGAAATGCTTCATGCCTTATGCCTGCTGATAAATTGAATTGACTTCGGCAGCAACACATTAAAATGTAACATCAGAGAAATGTTAGAGAAAGGAAGAGAAATTGCATAATAATTACCTCATTTTAATTATTAGCTGTTTTTTATCCAGAAAAAAAAAAGTGTAAAAACCATGCTCATTATAGGATGTGCAAAATTGTTAAAAATAAGTAAATAAATAAGGTTGTTTTTTAACAAAAAATAAATAAATAAGAGTGGTATCTGCAGAATATAGATTCATTAGCAGATGCATTATGTTGTTTAGTCAATTATATTGTTGTTTTCAGTGTTACTATGGTAACGTCCTCCTAATGATGTATACAGTAAATGACAAGATAACTGGTTTATTTTCTAGAATAACTTTATTAGATGCAACACAACGGAAGTGCTTATATTGATGTACTTATGTAGCTATTAACTATTAGGAGTGTTTAATTCAAATGTGACATATTTCGGAAATGAGCAGAACTAACTGTAAGCCATAACAACATGCTCATCTGTCTAGTAGTTGAAGTATGGCATTCCACACATATAGTAATCAGACCCAATTTTGTGTGGCTACACTAAGAGCCTGATCCAAATTTAATAGGAAATTCCAAATGTAGTTTCCATAATGGAGACCAATGCATGGAATTTCTGATTTACAATAACGCACACAGGAGAGCAGGACACTCCCTCTCCTCTACTATTTGCAGATAGTGGCCCCAATCTGAGCGCAAATGGTAGCGCATCCTGCGTGCCGTACTTGTGTGCTCTAATGGACGGATTGATACGTTCAATTCACATGAGCAAGTAAATGGGACATCTGGATGGGAAAAAAAGTAATGGGGGTGTGGGTCTACAGAAAGAATTTCCCTATTTCGATAGGGCCATTTTCTCCCAGCCAGCTCAAAACTGGCTGGGATTTCAATTGCATATGCTTCGATGAGGCATAGCAATCGATCCACAGAGCACCGAAATTTCGGTGCTCCAAAAGGTAAGGGAAAAAACTACCCCAACCATTCTCCTTATTCTAACCCTAACCCTCCCCTCTCATGACCTTAACCCAAACCTTCCCTTCCCACAGCCTGACCCTAACCCTCAATTCCCTGCAGCCTTACCCTAACCTACCATCTCCCACAGCCTGACCCTAATTCTCCATTCCCTGCAGCCTGATCCTAATACTCCATCTCCCGCAGCCTTACCCTAACCCGCACCCTGGAGAGGTTACTCACCTTTCCCTGCGATAGTGGCAGTAGCGGGATAGCGGCGGCGTTTCCTACTCAGAATGGGGGACTATGTCGATCGGCATACTCACCCATTCTGAAAAAAAAAATTCTAAACTGGAGGGTATTTGAAATAGGGACACCTGAAAAGGAATTTCCGGATGTCCCTATTTCTGAAATTAAACTTTCTAAATGGGGACTGCAACCGAAGTAATGGAACATGGCGTACAGCACAAATCAGCAAGCTTTCTGCTTCAACATCTCCAAATACGCTCTCCAAGTGCAGGGTTGTATAATGTGCTTGAAGGATAGAATGTTATGGTTTGTTTCTGGTTAATTGCAAGAGTGCTGGGGTGTCTTTTTATGTATTTGTGTAAATTTCCCATACCTTGCAGCACCTGCTCTATATTAATTTATAAATTGATTTGATTAACATCCATTTTGTGTGTTTGTTTTAAAGCTAGTCTGGAATAGCAAATGACAGAGGGGTGCTGCCCCAGAGTAGCTATTTTGGGGACTAAGGGACCTCTGCTGGGGGGTGAGCTCTCAATTAAATATACATGATATATGGCCCAAAGTTGGGACTCTGACAGTTTTAGAGTTAGGACCACCAAAACAGAGAAGCCTTGTAAGTGGCTGGTGGCTTATCATATATCTGCAGATGTATGTTACAAATTCCCTGACTTTTATTTTAAAGATAGAATGTTATGGTTTGTGGCTGGGTAAATGCAAAAGTGGTGGGGTTTATTTTTTTTTGTATCTGTGTAAATTCCCCATATCTTGTAGCACCTGCTCTATATTAACTCATAAATTGATCTGAGTAACCTCCATTTTGTGCATG
>WWET01000043.1:1438950-1452296 GCA_011038615.1 Limnodynastes dumerilii | reverse complement strand
CCTTGAGCGCTAACTTTTTTGATATTCTTCCTAGATGTAGATATATGTTTTGTGACAAATATTGATCTAAAAAAAACATTTATAAAGATTCCATCTTTTCTTGTTTAGATTTCTCAGTAAAGCTAAAGAAAAGTCACAGGCATTTTCCTATGAAATAAATTATATGGTAAAAGGCACAAAACCCACAATAGAAAAAACAACAAATAGCTGCACTGGAAAAGTCCTAGCACCAAATACTACAAGTGGTTCAGAAAAATAACAATTTATTCAATTTAATACATACAATTAATAAGAAACACAGAATAAAAGCCGACCTGGGACAAATGATAGAGAATAACAGCCTAATTATAACAGCCAAGCCTATTATTCCCATACACCATAACCAATATAAGATATAACATTTACATAAACTAAAAATGTTTGCTACAAATGTGCAATTTAAATCTGAACTACTTGTAGATAAATAAACGAAAATATAAATAGAGGCAAAAAAATAATAAATATAAAACATAATATATAATTCATCTATTGTTTTATAACACCATTTTTTGTATATCATTTCTATCTAGATTAAGTCTTCCTTAGTTACTCTAATTGAACTTATTTCATATGCAATTAGACAAATCTAGTGTACATTTTTCCTATATAATTAATCTTAGGAGTTTAAACTTTCAATGTATGATCTTCATATTGAATTCTCTTCTATATTTTAATTTCCATTGCCATTCCTCATTTTCAGTTATCTGTTGTCAATAATTCACATCCTTAATCATCCAATATCTATTGGTACAACTCTTATTCATTAAATTCAAGAGAATCATTAAGGCCTTATGGCGTCAAGGTTTGGAAATGAAAGATGTTTCTTTATTGCACGATCCCACCCCTGCTAATAAAATCAACATGATCCACTTCCGTCACTTTCAATTAATCAGATTTCTTATTGTGGAATTATAAAAAGTGTCGGGATACACTATGTTTAGTAAACACCTTTTCAGTGTTTCTCTTGTGCTCTCTGAAACATTCCTTTAGTGTGCACCGTATTGCAGGCCACACATACCTTTGTCACATTAGAAACAACAGTAGAGACTCGATTCAGCATACATTTACTAGTGAGAGATTTGTTGCATCTGAAATTGCCATTAGGTCTTGTATGTAACCAAGAACATACATCATGACTTTTTTGGATTCCAGAAAGACAACTGGGAGCCAGCATATTTCTCAAGAATCAATTTTTCTGAAACACAATCCTTGGCTTATCAGGTAATAGGGGCCCTAAAACATTGTCACATTTCAAAATGTCAAAGTTTTTACTAACAATGGGCTGGATCCAGACTTAAGCAAGTGCTTGAAATAAGTTACTCCTGGGCTAAACCATGTTGATTGCGGTCTTTAAAGACCGCATGTACGCAATATATGAAACAAAATGCTACGTAGATAGCGTAAAATAGTTACTACGCATGCCTAATAGCTAGAATCGCAAAATTAGGCACGTATGTAAAAAATTACTGTATTGTGAATCCGGCCCCTGGTCACTGGGGGGAGAGGGATTAATCTCTGATGATCTACCAGTATTCGTACATGTACTCTGACAAGAGCTAGCCGGTAAATTGGGTAACCCCACAGAGCTACATGCTCCAGTATTATACACAAGCATTTCTTTAACACTAGAACATTAGTATCTCCTTTCATATGATGATTTATAGGTGAGTTACGTTGATCAATACCTGCACCCCTAACATTAGAGTGCTTGTTTATTATTTTGTTAGTGTAGCTTCTATTATAATACTTGAATATTTGAATACCGAGCAACTCCAGAAGTATATGTGTATAGAGTGGAATTTCTCGTCTCATTATTATATTGATGCTGATTAAGGCCTTTTTTAGGGTAACTTCTAACTTGTGGGAGTAATCATATTATATCATATTGATCACTATAAAATGTCTCTGTTTTAGTCTCTTTAACTTCATTCAGCATTGCTGAGCTTTGTATAAATTTCAGCGTTAGCATGATAAGCCTTCTAAGCATGCTGCGCTGTAGCTGGTTAAAAAAAAAATACAGTGGCAAAAAAAAACATACATAATAAACATTTACATACATGTCATAATAAAATAAGCATTTACAATCCATAATATTTCCCCATACCATGTAAAATTAACACTGGTGGCCACACTGTTTTTTTTATAAAACTTCTAGTTAAGTTAAGTGTGTTGCAGAAACAAATAAAAAATATTTATGACTCAATGTTTAGCTGTCCTCATTCTTGGGAAGAGTTGCGAGTAGTTTATTCTTTCTTTGAAGTTATTCTTCTCCTGTTGATTGTAGAATCTTGTCCACTTGCTTGGGGAAGATGAGCCGGTCCTTCCATCTGCTCTGGCACTTGCCCCAACAATATGCTCCCTCCTCTTCTTCGGCGCCACTACTAATTACCAGATGGTCAGTAGAGGGCACCCTTTTATAGAAATTATTACGTCATTTACATTAGTGGGCTTTAGTGAAAGCTCTAGCATTTCTGACATCATAATATGAGCGTTTCATGAGCGTAGGTCTGGATCAGGCCGGCCACAGCATCGTAACTACCCAAACCCGCCCTCATTTCCACACCTTCCTTGTCTAACTACAGCGTAGTTACAGCGAGGAATGCCTCCCTTGCCGTAACTACACAACAGTTAAGGACGTCCGATCCTAAGGAACGGGTTTCCGTAACTACACCGGACAACATCTGCCCGACGCATGTGCAGATCGGCAAAAATGCCAATCTTATGCATACGCCCGGCATACCTACCGCGGCGGGTGTTAGTCTGGACCAGGCCCATAGAGTGTAAACGTTTGAAAGGGAAATACATGAAATCAAAGTGAACATTTTTTTTTATCAACAAACTTTACTGAGAAGAAAAAAATCATAATAGAAACAACAATTATTTAATAATACACTTTTTTAACCCGTAATAAGTGAGGAGCCCGCAGACAGCTCCAACATTAAACAGGGAGATCCCGGAGGGAAGCCACTGATGCATGCAGGGGGCAGGGCTTAATGGCATAATTTATGCAAATCACATAATTAAGCCCCGACTCTTAACTATCAATTACCCCTTTTGGGGTTTCATAGTAATTCCACAGAATTACTACATGTTGGCTTTTTTCTGTGTGAGCATTTTCGCGTGTGAGCATTTTTCTGTGTGGGCTTTTTTTTATGTGGGTATTTTTCTGTGTGAGCAATTTTCCGTGTGAGCATTTTACTTGTGGGCATTATGACAGTGGGGTTTTTTCCGTGATAAAATTTCAATCTGAATGCATGAAAATGTAATCTATAAGTTGTCTTGCTGTTTATGTGTCTCTACCTATGTGTGAAGAAAGTAGAGACATATTATCCCTGTGGTTTCCTAGCAGCCATCCTAATATTTTTAAATGTGTCCATTCGCTGGCCATGGAATACATGCTCTATTCGGTACGCAGATCATTTGTGAAGTTATGTGGGTTTGTACCAGCCTGTGTACAGTGCATTGTATGGGTAAGTTGCATACTGGTATGTTATGTTCTATATGTTGCACCATGTTATTGTTCATTCTTTCATAAACCTGTGCAAGAGGGTGTCATATTTGTAACATCACAGTCATTGTTTAACCACAAGAGGCCAGATCCAGAACTACGCATGCGTAGTAGCTATTGTAAATAATCTGCGTATCGTTTCGATACGTAGATTGGGTATATGCGGTCTGGATCTACCCCAAGATTCATTACTACCCAAATTTATTTATAATTTATTTACAGGTTTTACTATAACCATAATATTACATATTGCTTTATAATTTTAACAATCATTATAACATGAATGGGTAGTAACAAACAGACTGAGTAAGTAAGATAGCTCTGCCTGCAAGCAAACAATCAATCAATAGCACACTGAGGATTGTTGCATAAGAGCAATTGATATAAATCACACAATAAAACAGAAAGGTTGTATGGTAGAAGTGCTCAATGCTGTTTAATGGTCTAGTCATACAGCAGAGAGAGGAAGAGCAGGAAGGTGGATCCAGAAAAGCTAACACTAAAAGAGTGATTATATATTAAGGATGTAAACCAAGAAAGAGCTGTGTTCTGAATTCCTAGGAATTGTAACATATGTATGAGAAGAGAGTGGTCAACAGTGTCAAAGGCAAAAGAAAGATTCTGTAGAACTAGTAGTGACCTTTAGATATTTATTATCTGTGAATAAAATATTAACCACATTGGTCAGTGCAGCTTCAGTGTAGTGTTGGTAATGAAAGCCTGACTGAAGAGGATCCAGAAGATCGTGTGAGGAAAGGAATTAAATGAGGCGAGTGTAGGCATGTCTCTCGAGCAGCATTAAGGGGCATAGGAGCTGGGAGATGGAACAATAATTTGAGGGAGCATTGGGGCCAGAGTTAAGGTTGGCACAGAAGGTAGACATCAACTGAATTGAGAGGGTATAGGATCAAGAGGACAGGTAGTAGAGTTGGAAGAGAAGAAAAGAGCAGATACTTCCTTTTGTGGGTTGGAATGAGGACATGGTAGCATAGTGTGCAGGAGCTGAGCAGTGTGTTAGTTGTTGAGGAGGATGAGAATTACTGTCTGATCTTGTCATTCTTGTCCTTAAAGTAGGATGCAGGAGGACACAGGGCTGGATGTAGACTTAAGAAGGAACTTGAAATTAAGGAAAGTTACTCCTGGGCTAAACCATGTTGATTTCAGGGGAGTCATATTTTATCTGTTGCAAACAGTATTAGAGTTGAGTGGTGTTTCCCAGCCCAAGTCTAAACAACAGTGTAATAGTAAAGCTGGTCAGTATCTGTGTGTAGTAAGCAATTCAAAGATATATCCCCGCATGCAAAGTATACAATTGACTTGACTCCCCCTGAAATCAACATGGTTTTGCCGAGGAGTAACTTTATTCTCTTCATTTCAAGCTCCTTCTTAAGTCTGGATCCAGCCCACAGTTGGGAATTCAATGTACAAAAAAGACATTTGGGGTTAGAAGCCTGAGAAGAAATGAGAGATTGAAAATAGGATTGTTTGGCATTGTCTAGAGTGAGATAAGTCTTGAAAGTTAATGGGATATAACGAGATATGCGTTAAAATGTTCTTTGCAGGAGAGTTTTTAAAAACATTGACCGAGATTCTCTACTACTCTATGTACTATGCTGCTTTGACAGCTTTGAAGTATACCTTCAAAGGTGTCAGAGCAGCACAGTACATAGATCTGCAGCAGCTGCTATTGCAGGGAGTAGTAGACAGGGATCAGCCGAAGCCACGCAGCGTAAAGCACGGCTTTGGCTGAACCCTATCTCTACTACTCCCTGCAATGGCAGCTGCTGCAGATCTGTGTTATGCTGCTCTGACAGCTTTGACAGTATACTTCAAAGCTGTCAGAGCAGCATAATACATAGATCTTCAGCAGCAACTTTGAAGAATAGGGAGCCTTTCAGATAGCTGATTGGCTCCCTTGAAATATCAAAAGTATAGGTGAAAACAGTATCGGTCGCGCTGTATCACTGCAGCCAGACTGGAAGACAAAAAGAGGATCCTACACCCTCCAAAAGAAGATTAAATGTAAATAAAAGTGGTCTCCCAATTAGGCGCTGTGTAACGACTAAAAACACAAAAAATATATAAAACTATCTAAAAACAGGTGTGGAGATGACTCAAACTGGACCAACAATTGTCCCAAAATAGAAGCAGAAATTCTGTATCTATATGACGTAAGACACTATATGTTGATTGCAGCTGTCATATGTAACTCCATATATCCTCCATATAGTGCATAAATGGGAATAAAAAGGAGAAAAAGCAATTAGGTGAATAGTAATAGGCTAATTTATTATACAAATGAGTGGCCCATTAAAACAAAATTTTGGCCAGGGAACAAGACATCAAAAAACATAAGATGAAACAATAAAAAACCTTCAGGATCCTAAAGACCCTGTATAGGGATAAAGAACAGTCTCAAAGTGGACAGATCGTACCCGGCGTGCAGATGAAGATGGAATAGAAGATCCCGTCGCCAATGCAGAGGACGAAGAAAACCCGGGATGCGTCCAAGATGGTCAGGCAGGCAATCAGGATGCTGCAGGGGTCCGACGGTAGGAGCGTGCACTGAGAGAGTTCAACAAGTTACCCACTGACGTGTTTCGAGGGAAGCCTCTTTTTCAAAGTGGTAACAGTAAGTATCCTGTTGCTGGTATTTAAGGTTCCTGGGTGGTCCATTTAAAGACTACACACCTGCTAGAGATAAGCTCATCAATGGAGCTGACCTTCTAAAAGTTTAAAATAGTATAGCAAGCTTAAAAAACCGTGGTGATATTACACGTGAATACAAGGAAACATAAATCCATACAGACAGGGTACAATTGGAATTAAAAACCATAAATATCAAAGATATATAAAACTGGACAACAATTAAAACAAGATAAAAATTTATAACCATTAAAGAATGCAGATCCAAAAATAGGTTTATGATCAGAAAAATTACTATGTACAAGTGAGTCTTTTAAATTGGGGGCTTTCCTATAAACGAAATTAGGACGATCGCCCACCCATTTGGAAAGTTCAGGGTCCTCCATAAGGACTGACCAATGTTTCCTTATTGCCTTTTCAATTTGTATATAATTTGAATTATATTGAGTGATAAAAGTAATCTGTTCTGATTGTTTGTTCTTTTTGGGCTTAGGGATGAGTAAAGAACCTCGGTCTGTTTTCTTCACACTCGTAATATTATTATTCAAAGAGTCAACCCCATATCCCCTAGCGGAAAAATGATCTCTCATTTTTATCGCAGCAGAATCAAAATCTGTCTAGTCTGTACAGTTACGTCTGATTCTTAAAAATTGACCTTTTGGAACCGTTGATGGTGGTTACTATGTCTGGGAATAAAAGAATTACAGTCTGTAGGTTTAATAAAATTTTTTGTCTTTAGAACGTCTTGATCTATAAAAATAGTGAGATCCAGAAAATTCACTGATTCCAGACTAATGTTAAAAGTAAGTATAATATTGACTGAATTGGCATTGAGTAATGTACAAAAATCATCAAGGGTGGACCTAGACCCTCTCCATATGAACACAATATCGTCAATATAACGATGCCAGGAGACCAGGTTAGCACCAGCTGTAGAAATGACTTGCTCCTCCCACCAAGCCATGAACAAATTGGCATAGCTTGGTGCGAACCTGGTCCCCATAGCAGTGCCCTTGATCTGTTTGTAAAAAGTGTCATCAAATTTAAAATAATTATTATTTAAAATAAATTTAATACCATCTAAAATAAATGACTGAAGGTCAGAATTCAAAGCAGACTTGGATAAAAAATGTCTAACTGCATTTATGCCAATCTCATGTACAATTATAGTGTATAGTGACGTGACATCAGCAGTAATTAAAAAAGACCCTTTTTCCCATTTGATCTCTTTAAATTTACACAAAACATCAGCAGTGTCTTTAAGATAGGAAGGAATCACCTTCATGAATTAATGGAGGTGATAGTCTATAAACATGGATAAATTTGCCGTCAAAGATCCCGTGCCAGCCACAATTGGTCGGCCAGGAGGTTTTTGTGGGTTTTTGTGAACTTTAGGTAAAACGTATAGTACTGGAATGATGGGATTTGATGCTTAAAATCATATTCATCCTTTGTAATAGTTTGTTTATCGATATATATGTCTAAAAGACTAATCAGATTTTTAATGAAATTGGCTGTAGGGTCACCTTTCAATTTTTGGTATGTGGTGGTATCACTAATCTGAGACATAATTTCAGATTTGTAGTCACTTTTATTCAAAAGGACTATGCCCCCGCCTTTATCGGCGGGTTTAATAATTACATCTTCCAATTTTTTAAGGGATTTTAGGGCATTTTTCTCTTTAATAGTCAAATTATCGGCTTTTGATTTATTCTTATTCTTATTCCTAGTGGAAATTTTTTCAAATTCCTTTATGACAAGGTGTTCAAAAGTTTCCACCAGGTGACCTTTCTTATGTTTGGGAAAAAAAAGGGATTTGGGTTTAAATTTTCTAGAAAGATCTTGTCCGGTGATAGGGTCTTCTTTATTAAAGAATTTTTTCAGGGTAAGTTTGCGGACGAATTTCTGAAGGTCAATATAGGAGTTAAACAGATTAAAACGATTCTGGGGGGCAAATTTTAAACCTTTGATTAAAACAGAATTCTCATCTGTCGTCAAAGGGTGAGAGCTGAGATTGAAAATCTGAATGTCATTTGTCGAAAGATTTTCTAGTACTGTCTCATGGCTCTCAGGATTTTTTCTCTTTTCTTTTTTCTTCAAAAGTTTTTTACGATTTATATTCTTTTTATCTCCACCTCTTTTACCTTGTTTCTTTGGTATATTATTGGAGTAGGTCTCTATTACCTCCATTGGTGGGGACCCCCTCTCTCTGATCCTTTCCCTAAAAAATGACGGTCATATTCACCTCCAGTTGTTTTAGGTGAATAATAATAGTCAAACTCCTGTGGATAGTGGGGGACTTGGTTCCTAGAATCCTGGAAGTAATTATCTCTTTGATGAGAGTTATCGTACTGCCTATTGTTCTTCCAATATTGTTGTTTGTTATTAAACTTGTGAAAATAGTGAGGTGGGTGAAAGGGAGGTTCATAGTAAGGGAAAAATGGTCTAGAGTGATTATGTGGATAAAAGGCCTTCTGTGTAGGGTAAAAATTGGGATGATCTTTGGTTTTTCTTAAATCTATAGGGGCATGAGGTTGTTTCTTAACTGATGTGTCAACTCCTAACCTATTATTATTGGAGTTGTTGTTATTCTTATTTTGAGGTTTATTGGTGTTTTTATTGGTATTTGTATTTTTCTTTTTACCATTGTTATTGTTAGCCTGAGGTTTGGGTTGATTAGAGTTAAATTCATTCTTTTTAGGAGAGAGGGGATCAATATTAGATAGATCATCATCCTCATCTATTGTATCCTCCTCTATAGGGCTAGCATCTCTAATTAATTTATTTTGTTTCTTCTTAATAATAGCTGTCTCCTTCCTTTTTACAATATCTAACATGTTTGTTTGTAAGGTTTGATACTCTTCAATATCTTTAAACGGGGAGATCAGACAATTTAATTCTTCAATCTTATCAGTCAAAGTGATAAGTTCTCTTTTCCTCTCCTGAACAATGAGTTGTATTAATTTGAAGGAACAATGGTCAAGTATTCCTAACCAGTTATTGATAAATTCGTCATTTTCTGACTGAAAGGAACAAATCTTTTTAATTTTTAAACCTTTAGGGACAATTTTATTAGCTAGGTACTCTTCTAGTGTGGCGATGTCCCACCATAATTTGCATTCCTGTATTAAAAGTTTACCTAGTTTCTGGAAAGCACTTTCTATGTCATCGTCCACTAACTCTGTCTCTGATGTATCTGACAGATCTAAGTCACCTGTTAGTTTAAATGAGGTAACTAGAGTATGTTGTCTGAAATCCCTCATCTTATTAAGGTCAACCATACTGTAAAAAGACTAGAAGTGCAAAAAATAAAAAAAGAGAAAGAACAAATGTAAAACAATGTATGTAATACAATATATGTAATATCACCACGGTATTAAAAAGATATAATAGACGTGCTAAAAATATATAATATATAATAAATAAATATGAAATAAAATATAACAGCTGCGGCCGACACTGATAGGTAGGAAAAAAGATATCAAAAGTATAGGTGAAAACAGTATCGGTCGCGCTGCATCACTGCAGCCAGACTGGAAGACAAAAAGAGGATCCTACACCCTCCAAAAGAAGATTAAATGTAAATAAAAGTGGTCTCCCAATTAGGCGCTGTGTAACGACTAAAAACACAAAAAATATATAAAACTATCTAAAAACAGGTGTGGAGATGACTCAAACTGGACCAACAATTGTCCCAAAATAGAAGCAGAAATTCTGTATCTATATGACGTAAGACACTATATGTTGATTGCAGCTGTCATATGTAACTCCATATATCCTCCATATAGTGCATAAATGGGAATAAAAAGGAGAAAAAGCAATTAGGTGAATAGTAATAGGCTAATTTATTATACAAATGAGTGGCCCATTAAAACAAAATTTTGGCCAGGGAACAAGACATCAAAAAACATAAGATGAAACAATAAAAAACCTTCAGGATCCTAAAGACCCTGTATAGGGATAAAGAACAGTCTCAAAGTGGACAGATCGTACCCGGCGTGCAGATGAAGGTGGAATAGAAGATCCCGTCGCCAATGCGGAAGACGAAGAAAGCCCGGGATGCGTCCAAGATGGTCAGACAGGCAATCGGGATGCTGCAGGAGTTCGACGGTAGGAGCGTGCACTGAGAGAGTTCAACAAGTTACCGGGCTGACGCGTTTCGAGGGAAGCCTCTTTTTCAAAGTGGTAACGGTAAGTATCCTGTTGCTGGTATTTAAGGTTCCTGGGTGGTCCATTTAAAGACTACACACCTGCTAGAGATAAGCTCATCAATGGAGCTGACCTTCTAAAAGTTTAAAATAGTATAGCAAGCTTAAAAAACCGTGGTGATATTACACGTGAAGACAAGGAAACATAAATCCATACAGACGGGGTACAATTGGAATTAAAAACCATAAATATCAAAGATATATAAAACTGGACAACAATTAAAACAAGATAAAAATTTATAACCATTAAAGAATGCAGATCCAAAAGTTCTATGTAACGGAGGACTACGCTTTAACCCACTAGACTATATCTATAGTAGTTGATGGAAGGGGTCAGTGTGATATATTATTCATGAGGAATACAGGGAAACAAGCACTAAAATTGAACCAAGAATTAAATATTCAAAAGGCCATGATATATATATGTCTTCGTTGGAGAAATATCAACACAGAAAGAGGGGTTGATAATGCAGATAACGAAATCTACCAAAAACTAGTAAAATTGGCTGAAAATTTTTTTTCCCTTGAAATATCGATATAAATCAAAACTTGTTAAAAAACCAAATAATCGTACCAGAGCATTTCTGGTATGTTCATTTGGTGTTTTAAAAATTGATCCTGGCCACTAACTACAGCGATTATTTGTCTGATCACCTAATAACTAGGTGATAGGGCTGATAATCGCTCTAATGTATGACCAGCTTTAGCCTTAAAAAGCACCTAAAAACTACACCCACATACATGTGTTTACTTGTTTGAAGATACCTCTCAATTCGATTTCTCTGTTCCGCATAGGACTTCAGTTCACTAAATTTCTCAATCATTCCCCTTCCTTTTCATGGTTTATATAAAATGTATATGTTTTTACTAGTTATACTAAATTATTATCCAATGTGTGAGAGACGCAGCTTCCTTTTGAAATAATGGGTGTCCCACATAAAGGACCGTATTCATGCTTAAGAAGCTGCTGCTTCTTAAGAGCGGTATTTTTGGAAATGACCTACTACGTATGCGTCCATTTAGGTACATAGATTGAGTAAAGACAGCACATACTTTAGGAAATAGAAAGAGGTGTGCCACGGCAGCCTCTGGGCTGATATAAGGGTGGGAGGTATGGTAAGGAGCCAGGAAGGGCGGGGTAGGGGAATGAAAGTTCGTATTCTCCTTCTTAAGAAAGGGAATACGAACAGGAAGTTAGGGAAGCCCCAGAACTCTTAAGCTTTTTAAGCGTCAATACCTTCCTGGTAACACTTTAATTCTCTCTGGGGCAGTTGGAGTGGAATAATCTTTAGTCTAAAGCAGACACTAGCATGCCAAGGGACATTTCATTTTTGGGGCACCACAAGTGCCAGCATACCCTTTCAAAAATGAGGTAGATACCATATAAAAATTAATGATTACATAGTTGGTTAAACATCATAGAAAGGTATGAGTTTCCATTTCAATACCATGGTAAAATAAGTCATTTTTTTTTTATCTTAACATTATTTGATTATATAATTTAGAACAGCGATACTGACACCTGCTGTTTGGTTCACTTATGACCAGACACACTTCAGAGCATACTGTACTGTACATTTTTTTTCCCCCATATCATACACACAAACACACACCCAATACAACTACAAATCTTCACAGGTAATGGAAAAGGGCCAGTGCTCCAGCCAGTCATATGGTTGCCTTTGTGCCTATGGTATGAGAACAGAGAAGTAATTGTCCATTTCATATTGAAATATATGGAAATAGTATCTTTTTTTTCAACCAAAGGTAAGTTAAAGAAGTTATGGACATCTTTGTGATTATCTTCTTACGTTTGATTGTTTTATCTTTATATTAAGTCTTTTACTCTTCTAGCTACCATTTTTTCTAATTCCCCTTTTACCTTGTTCTAGCTTTGCCTGCATGCAATAGATAGCATGGTCAGGTAGTAATTGGTAGGTGTAGAATGAGGGGGTAAGATAGGTATTGTCATAATGACAAGTTTGAGAGAATGAGCTGAGAGTCAGATATCAGTATATATAACCACAATGAAGCTGCATTCCATGTAGACTGTGAAACAACCAAATCACATCTCCTATTACAAGTTTGTGTCTCTGACTCCTTCAAATTGTTGATCATGGCACTAAATATCCAGCATTCCGACAGCTGCAACGACCCGGTGGCACCTGCAATACAGCCTAGGCCTTTTTCCAAATAAAACAAGATAATACTATCCTTGTTCCACTGTGTTCCAAAATTCATAAAATACTACATTCTCATAGATACCTAGAAAATCTAACAAACATATGCCTGTAGGACCAGCTATAAAGGTTAAAATGTTTTCCTTAAAGTCATCACCTATGCCTTTGTGTCTGGTAGCTGCTTTTGTTACTAGTGGTTGCTGTTAGTAATAATCATGTTCTACTGAACTCTTCAATGGCATATTACAAGGAAGATCATTATTTGGATATTCAAAACTTTAGTAATCCATAGTGAATTGCTCAATACAAATTTATTGATATAAAACCATATTCAGATTATATAGCTAATAAACTGCCATATAACAACACAAATCATTTTGTTATTGTCATTTATCAGCAATATAGTAATTTTTCACAAATTTCTTTACTATTATTAATTGAACATTTTGACACAAGTTTATTGGCACTTTAAGAAGGCATAAATATGTTTCTGTTCTTTTCTCCCTTTCACTTGCCACATCTGATGGAAAATCCATGAGGCTCTTTAATCTTGAAAGCAATACAAGCACCAGCATCATGCCTTTAGTTAGTTCAATAGATGGGGTGATCTTAAAGACCATGGCACGGATTAAGAGATACATATCCATGCAAAATTTAGATGGATGCGTAGCGGAATCCCGCAATGCGCATACGCGAGCAAAAAAAAGTCGGTTGTAATATAGGCACAATCGATTGCCTGCAACAGCTTACGAATTCGTGATTATA
>WWET01000043.1:1398546-1412862 GCA_011038615.1 Limnodynastes dumerilii | reverse complement strand
AAGTTTGCAAGCCCGACTGCAATCCAAGCCTGCAATCCAATCCTGCAATCCAAGTCTGCAATTCAAGTTTGCAATCCAAGCCTGCAATCCTAGTCTGCAATTCAAGTTTGCAATCCAAGTCTGCTATTCAAGCCTGCAATCCAGGTCTGCAAGCCAAGTCTGCAGTTCAAGTTTGCAATCCAGACTGCAATCCAAGCCTGCAATCCTAGGCTGCAATCCAGCCCTGCAATCCAGCCCTGCATTCCAGTCCTGCAATCCAGTCCTGCAATCCAGTCTGCAATCCGGTCCTGTACTTCTGCCTGACTCCAGACCCGTTTACCTGCCTGAGTCCAGTCCATGGTCCTGCTGTCTAGCCCAAGTGTACATCACTGACACCTTCTATGCACAAACACTACCTAAGAGCACCCTGCTTCGTCTTCGAGACCCCGACTCCGCCCCCTGACCAGCCCACCAGTGGTTCCCACAGTCCTCAGGCCGTGATATGCCAGACATAATAGGAGACAGATATGGAGGCTGACAACTAATAAATGGGCTGACATTGAGGCTAGACAAATAATAAAGGGGCAGACATGGAAGCTGGATGGATATTATCACCCACAGCTGAGCTCTGGAGCAGGATGGTTTCAAGCCCATCCTCTTGAAGCCATCCTGCTCCAGAGGTCAGCTGTCAGTGATTCTATCCACCCACCCAAGAAACATCGAGGTGATCCCTCCCGGTCTGCAGATGGTGAGAGTGAAACCAGGGAGAAATTTTAACAATATCCTCCAACATGCAATAGAAAGAGCCATATACTATACTACGATGGTGTAAAATACGTACATCACAAGGGAAGCACAGATGAGCTGATACAATGCTGTATAGTAAATGCAGTAACGTGTAGTAAATGTACAACAGCGTCAATGCTGAAGAGTGATGTCAACACATACATTACACAATTGTAGCATAATATACAAACCATACCATCTATTAAGATTATTACAATAACTATCCTATATGTATTACACCTCCTAGATCAGGGGTGGCGAAACCCGGGCCTCAAGCACCACCAAAAATGCATGTTTTCCAGGTCTCCTCAGAAAATCAGAGCTGAGATAATCACTACCACCTGTAGATCTTTAATAATGTTTCCGTCAGTAATGAACACACCTGTGCACCAACAAGGAGACCAGGAAAACATGCACTGTTGGTGCTAGAGGCCTGGGTTTGGCCACCTCTGTCCTAGATGAAGAAAGTCATGGCAATGTACACACAATATATTTGTGTAGACGGTGTACAGCGCCCCCTAGGTGTAAGCAAGAGTTTGAATATCTCAGCTCAAAAAATTTTTATATAGATTGTGTACAATTTAAAGCTTTAGGAATGCCAGGTTACATAATATGATTTTTGCTGGCTTTCCTTCACGACAAGGAACTCTCTAACGCAAAAGCCTCCACACTAACAATGGGGGCACACAGCTCTAGCAAAATAACGCAATATATTTTACAGCCAGAGTAGAGCACTGCAGCACGATGCTCACATGGGTGAGAGAAAACTTTCTTCAAGCAGAGTTCCCCTTATTAGAGGCAATGCCAAAACACAGGTCTCTAAAATGGCTTGAGGAATTGGAGGGGAAACAGAGCCGAATCCTTGCTATTTAGTGCACATATCCTGCACCCTCCTTAACTCCAAAGTAGCAGTGTCTCCTTAAGATCGTATGAAGGAGAAATTGAGGCGAAATGGGGACTGTAAAATGTTTAAACTCATTATCTTAGTATGACATTGCCACAAGGAAACCAAGTCAAAATAGGCATATTTGAACACACACCTGTCTGTCTTTAGTACATATTTGTTATCCTGGCATTAACGATATAGAATTCTACCATTCTTGATTCCAACCATCCTCCTGCCATTATTTAGTTTAATCTTCAGGAGCTTATATGCTCAGGAGCTCAATATATTTCAGGCATAAAGAACATGCATCATGCTAGGTGATGTGATACTACAAGTCACATGCTTGGCTAGGTATCCACTATGCTTATGCTGTTGGAGTATGCTGGAAGCTGTAGTTGCCTAGGATCGTATCACAACACAGATTTTTTTTGTAATGTAAAAGTTAGAGCTGCCTTTTCATACATTTGAAAATAGAAACATACAATGTAGTTGTTTGATGCTACATCCTCAGGAGAAATGCTGTAAGAGTAGCCAGGCAATTTCACGAAAAGGTGAATGTGAGGGAACCAAATTTGTTCCTTTGTATCGCAACTTATTTGCCAAATGCTACAAGAATTACTCAATGAATACCGGTGCTGCGCTGCATCAAACCCCCTCCAGGAGAGCACCGATCAGTTAACGCTGCTGGCGCCAGCACCATCGTACAACCCTACCTTGGGTATTCAGCAACATACAGCTCCTGTACATTGCTGCGTGTAGGCTTAGGCTGCATCCATGGACATTCATACATTAAGAAATATTATGTACCATCAAAAGTTATAAGTGTATAAAAATGAAAAATAAAAAGTAACCACAGAGAGATTGATGACAATTTTATTCTGAAGTCACCATGATGCCAGCAACAGCCTTGGACCAGTTAGATGAAGCCGGACACGTGAATGTGGCCAAGTCTTACGTTATGGAAAGCAGCACTGTTACAATGAGGCAACACGTATCATTCCTCCTTCCTGGCAGAAATGTCAGATAAGGCAAGTACTGTGGTGTAAAAAAAAAACCCATGCAATAATAACAATGAATGATATAGGTGTGCAATAAATATTTTCTTTTGTCTGAGGTTCCAAACAATATTCAATAAAAAAAAAAACCTGTTAATTAGGCATGGCATTGTTTTCCCAATGTTAAAATTCTATTAAGAATTTATAATAAAAGCTGAATTTTTTTATATACAGCTCTAGAAAGTGAAACGGTGGGTTTTCACAGCTTGCATGTCAAGGTGATCTGAACTACAAAATTAACAATCTTCCGCTCTAGAATGAAAAAAAATAGTTCTTGAGCAGAAGATCCTAATTGTGGAACATTTATTTCACACCTAAGAGGAAAAAAAAACATGACTAAAATTGTAGACAACATTATTGTTGAGTCTCTTCTTCAGTAGCTACGATTCGGCGGGGTCCATATAGAAGAACATAAGCTATGTGCCAATCTCCTCCTCCTGACAACCGTAGTATATCTTCAGGAGACACAATGCTCACTTTGTCATCATCAAATTTAATCCATTCATCTAAAGGGAAAATAAAGCAATCTCACAGTTAGGACAAGTAACAGCTACAAAGCCTTGGTGTGACAGATCAGATTACATTTGTCATTTACTATAGAACATAAAAGAAGGACTGTATCCTGATGACATTAGTTGACATGTTTAGTATGCAGGAACTTCTGCTTAGTGGCTATCTTGCACTATTGATGCCCCTCGCCACCATATAAACGCAGAGCATAATACTATGGCTATCAGATTAATAAAATGATAATATAATACAAGTTTATTAAACATTGCAAGTCAGATTATTATAGTCATATGAGTATCAAGTTCACACATCAGCAACTCATGAGGCTGAGCAGCATGGATCTAGCAGCATGATTGGGCTTCACACACACTACACTGGTCATTGTTAGGTTGGTGGGAAGACGACTAGAACTCTCTTTACATCAGACTTTTTATAATTTTGTATATTTTGTTAAAATAAAATAGAAAATTTATTTAGTTTGCAATCTGTAAAAAGGTTCAAATTATATTCTAATGTGTGTAACGGAATCATATATTACATTAAGTGGCGTATTAAACAGGACCTGAATATATTAACATTTTCTCAACACAAAACTGAAAGTAATTTACCAGCTTTCCTCTTGACCCATGAAACATAGTGTCCTGAAGAACTTGATCTCCCCTGGTGTGTGAGAACTGCCTGCAGCTCATAGTATCCGCAATTGTTAGAACCAACATCTAGAAGAAAAGCAACAAATGAGATGCTACTGATGTGGAGACTATAACATAGGAATTACCAATGAAACCTATATCCTGGATTTATCAGACCTTAATCACTAAAAGGAAATTGACAGTTAAATAAATGGTTAAAACCGTGCTGTTTTGTACAGTTCTGCAGCTTATCAGGAACCACGCTCAGATAGGAGACTCTCTCCAAACTGCTAAACTGCCTATACAAAGTATCAGGTCCACCGCTGTGAATGGCTTTCAAGCCGTGGATAAGGTTGGAACAAAGAAGTCAACACCTTGTCATATGTGCTTCAAACCAGGTGTGGGTCCCCGCAAAGAACGGCCCTATTTCAATAGGTCTGTTCTCTCCCAGCCAGTTTCGAACTGGCTGGGTTATCGATTGCTTATGCCTCAAAGAGGCATAGCAATCAATCCACAGAGCACCAAACACGGTACTCCGAAAGGTAAGTGGCTAAACTAACTCCAACCTTTCCCCTTATTCTAACCCTAACCCTCCCCTTCCATTACCCTAAACTTCCCTTCCCCGCAGCCTGACCCTAACCCTCCCTTCTCTATAGCCTAACCCTAAGACCCCCCTCACTGCAGTGACCCTAACCCTCTCTTCCTAGGCGCCTAACCCCCACCCCCCAATACTAAAACGCCCCGGAGAGGTTACTCACCTTTTCGCAGCTGTCAACCGGCCGGTCTGTGAAAATGAATGGGTGAGGATGCTGATCGCCACACTCAGCCGTTTATAAAAAAAAATTCTAAAATGGCCCCTATTCAAAATAGAGAGCCGAAAAGTAACTTTCGGCTGTCTCAATTTCGCAAAGCGGGCAATCAGACCGGAGACAGCAACCGCTTCAAACCCACCCCTGTGCATGTCTTCCACATGCCTTTACTGCAATTTCAGGACCTAATCATATTCCCTACAAAAACTGCACTACAGATTTTGGAAGATGCTTTAATGAAATAGTGTGTTTAGCACTGCTCCACAATGTAACATAACACAAAAAAAGAAGGCAATAAAGACTTACCATCAGGAAATGCAAAAGGTTCATATTTAACTTCTTTTTTTGCCACTTGGTTTACCTAATACAAGGATACAAAAAATTAGACAAACTCAGAAATAACGTTGGCAGATTACATACTATTCCTTTTAACAAGCGAAGTGAAAAATTTACCCTACCCCGAAAACAAATACAAAGTAGTTTTTAAAATGATAACTGCCAATTCCTACCAAATGACCCCTATACCCCTTTGTAAGCAGTGCCCTGCAAAAAAATGGAGAAAAACAAATGTCCTTTATATAAAGGATTAAAGAAACGCTCACAAAAAAACAACTAAAACTCTGAGGGATTGTGAATAAGGTGAACTATGGCTCTAAAGCCAAATACAGAGAATAAGTCATCTAACATGTAAAAAAAGATCATTACTTTGCATTGATCATTGCTAAAAGGTGTGCTGAAAGTTCAAATGCCTATATCACATCAGTGTGCAGCCAGCAAGAGGAAAATTCATAAAGCGATATTACTGGAATATTGGATAACGTAAGTCGCCACAATCCTGCAAGTAGTTAGGTTTAGTGAGTACGGAACAAGGGACTGTATTGGATCTCCAGATTTCTGACTTACTTTTGGTGCCTGCTCTGAAGTTTTCTGATCTTCAAGCTCCTTAAACTTTGATCGATAGGGGATCATCTTCTCCTGGAGCTCTTGTGTGCATAACTCATACATATCCAACATAAGAGGGAACTTCACATCCTGCGGAGAATACAAATCCCCAAAGTTAACTTTTACATTCCATGGTTTGTTTCCAAAACCTATATGTAGACTGTAAACCATAAGGTACCACATATTTCTGAAGCCCTCTAAAGCAAGAAACAGAACACAAATAACTAATAAAGATAGAATTAGGGAAATCTGGTAGCAAACTCCTTAAATAAAACTGAAATGTAATGACTAAATTACTTTATTAACAGAATTCAATAACTTATTTAACTTATGTAACTATTATAAATCACTTTATTAAAGAAATGAAATAATTTATATATTGTCTTCCATTGAAGGTACAATGCCGGGCATGATAAACTTTAATTTTAATAGGTGCATCTGTTTTCACTCAGGATAATGCAATATAAAGCTGTCCAGGTGTAATAGCCTACGCAGCAGTAATGGTCCAATGTTCCTTTTTTTGGACATTACATTGCTATTGTACAAGTATTCTCAAGTGAAACTGAAGAGCCATATAGCCATTGTATAAGATTGTTCTCTGATAAGAGGAATACATCAGGAATGTTGAATTGGCCATCATCTGAATTACTATAAGTGCTGTTAACAATTTCAATAAACGTATCAGTGAAGGCAAGTTGAGAAGAAGCAGTTTGCATATCTGTGCATAAATACAAGGCAGTGAAATAGGGCCATAGCAAGAATCTATTTATGCAGTTTACAATTACGGTTGCTCTTGCATGAACAACTGGTAATATAAGTCACTTCCCAAGATCATAAGCACTCCTTGCAGTAAGCTATCGACACAAATTAATGCGGCACTAGAAATCATAGCAGTTTGTCCCATAGGATTACATGGTTGGCTTTAAAAGCCTTTCCTAGGGCACCATCGAGCTTAATCTTTTAAACAAATCATTATGTGCGACCACCTTCCATGAGCATTGCTGCTATACCACTCCAAGTAACAGGAACATGAATATTATTTCCTCTGCAATATTGGATAGTGTCTTATAGAGAAATGTTTATCCAGTGCCGCCAGGTCCGTCAATACAAAAAAGGGTCTTTTGTGAATATAGACTTTCAATAGCAATAATGAGCATTGAATAGATAATACTTTGATCATTGTTGAGTGTTGATAGGCATTCTTGGGCTAATAGTTTTTGTTGAAATTGGGCATATACTGGAATCATATCTGGCTAGTGAGTGATTTGAGGAAGGACAAAGGTCTCTAGGGTTAGATTATGTATTAAGAGAATATCCGAGATCTTAGTAAGGGCTTCATTTGTAGCCAAAGCAATCGGATGAACTTGCTGCACACAATGAAATGTTGTTTAAACGACTGAAAAGGACTTGTGGATTCGTAGGAGCGTTAAATGCCAACATATAACCAAACATATGTGAAAGTGTTGAAGTATCTGAAAATTTGTAGCCTCTTCGAGTGCTGTGAACCACTCACCATCATTGGTTAATAGGCGTCTTGCTTTATATGGTTCAGGAATGTAAGGTAAGCTATTCAATTAAAAAGACACTTAAAATGACTAAGGTTCTGAAATTGAAACCAATAAAAATGTAATTCCATACCGCAGTCACTTGTGAAAACTGTATAGATTCTACCAATTGTATTTTCACCATTACATGGCCTATGTTTCCATGCCTTTGTTACGGTATGCCTTGGTATATGTAACACTAAGCTTGTATGTGTTCAGTGTAAGTTATCATGGTGGTGATGTGTATTTCATCACCAGCTGGAGCTTCTATAGCCACAACTTTACTGAAACGTACATTCTGAGTATCAGGCAGATGGATAAAGAAATGCGCAACCATACGCAATTTGGCCCGCATGTTGAATTCAAGTAAGAGCCAGCACACTTGCCTCACTTACATTATTCTTCGCTTCTTTTTTAATGTTGGCCACATAATAGCCTTTGTAAATATATTTATGTAAATAGATTTCAACATCAAAATGAGCAGAATATTCTTGATGTATGGATTAAACGACTGTCTAACTCAATGTGATGGTTTTTGCAGGTTATGACCCTCCCATAGCCTCTACTCCTCTAGTGTGGATTGCCTGGTAAATGTCTTTAGGATAATCTCTGGAACATTCCCCGTATTCGTCCATGCATGGAGCTTTTTGGTTTAGATTACCTCATGGTTACTGGACCATACAATTAGATAAAATAGTATATAGTTGTGGGTCAGTTAATGGGTTTGATATTTTAGCAGATACAGCTCTATCAATCAGCTCTACTTCACAGGTAGCATCTTGATTGCAGTGTAAATAACATGAGAGCCCGTGGTAGTCTGTTTCTGGAATTCAATTACATACACATATGGCTAGATTTACCAAGCTGCAGAAAAGGAGAAGTGGAAATGTTGCTAACAGCAACCAGATTCTAGACAACATTCTCTAGTATGTAATAGGAATGGGAGAGCTAGAACCTCATTGGTTGCTTTAGGTAACATTTTCATTTTCCTTTTCCTGCAGTTTAGTAAATCTTGCCCATAGTAATTAACTTTGCCAAAAATTCCTCCTTTGGTGATATTATGTTGTAAAGATTTTACCTTGGCATGGAAAACTCTGGCCACCAAGTCAGGATGCAAATTTGGTTGTTGGTATGGTAGCAGGTGAGTTAGGATCTCTGGCCACTTTGGCTTGCACATGAATGTTATGATTGTGTTGGTTTTCCATATGCATGGCCTAATGTCATTGAATCCTGATAGTGCTGAATAATATTGTGTGGCAATATTGAAATGAAGATGGTAAAGTTACAATATGGCCTGGCCTAACATTTTATTGTACAGAAATGCCATGAACAAAGTCACAAAGGCCAGAATAAGTATCCAAATGGAGCTGTTTTTGGACTTGTCTTGCAAAAGTTACACAATCTCCCTATACACGGCAGCACAGATCCACTACAGTGTTGGAAAACTTACATCCATTGTGTAAGGCGAAAGACAGACATATAGCCAAGCAATTTGCTGTGTTTTATAGAACTTGATTTCAAGTAGTTGTTCAACCACTTTTAAACGGTGTCACAGTTTTATTCCAACCTTTAGCACCATAAGGAAATAATAATGGATATATTAGGGCAGTGTTCCCCAACCTCAGTCTTCAGGGACCACTACAGTGCATGTTTTCCAGGTGTCACTGCTGGAGCACAGGTGTGTTCATTACTAACTGTCACATTTTAAAAGCTCCACAGGTGCTGCTCATTATATCACTTGTGATTCTTTAAGGAAACCTAGAAAATATGGACTGTTAGTGGTCCCTGAGGACTGAGGTTGGGGAACACTGTATTAGGGTGTCGAACATTGGGTGAAAAGTTTAAATATTATGTAGTCTGTTTCCAGAAAATGTTTAGAATAAATCATAAGTTCACAAATGGAAGTTCTCCACCAAAAGTCGTAAAACCAGCAGAAACTTAATTGACATTAGGTGTTGTAGTGATGCTTATTGCTTGTCTTGTTACAAAATATCGCCATATGTACCGCAAACCTGTGTTTACCTAATCTATGGGCATTTTCCTTCTCTTGTTTCTTGAATTTGTGAATTATTAGGATCATTATAGGATGGTTTTAGTGATGCAACATAATTTTAAGATCAAGTAGAAAGAGGATTAGCAGTCCCAAAGATAAGCGCTCTCTCCAAAGCGGTATGCTATCACCAGCCACTACTACTTGGCATATGTTCCACAACTCTCATGAATTGACGGAGGCGCATGGTTAACACCTTCTTTCCCCACTGCTGATTGTCTTCTAAGGGAGAGAGCGCTTATCTTTGGGACTACTAATCTTCTTTCTACTTGGACACTTTTGTACCGGAGGTGGTCCAGTCCATTCTTGTAGTCTGTGGCGACGCTTACAGCGTGCAGGGTCATAAGTTTTATTTTCTTTTGTATATATAATTTTAAGATCGTTTATCAACGTTGTATTACAGTTTGGATTCCTTATCCAAAAGTTGGAATAACTGCTGTATTCAAAATATCACACATTGCAGGTCTGTTTGACCCAAAGAGTAGTGAATATGCTATGTCCAAAGCAAGTGGCATTCCAGTAAATTTTGTTATACATTGGTTGTGACAATAATATTCTTGACTGTAAGATCTTTGAACTGCATGCTCTAAGCGACCTCTAATAGTTCCATCACATCGATGGCCCCAAGGCCCGTCCTAATATTTGGTGTAAACAAAGCGAGAAGTGAATAATGAAATAACAGCAGTCAGCGATTAAGGTCACAGCGAAATGCGCCAATATACATGGCTGAAAATAACTCAGTTTCCAGACCACCCAGCAGGTCACATCTTCCAGGTCACTCAGCAGGGCTGCCAATAACTGTCACAGTTACAGACCACCCAGCAAGTGCACCGGTGGTACACGATGCATCCTGCTCAGTCAACGGTATCATATGAATAAGTTACTCATAAAGGTTATACTTTTGCTATTGATATATAGGGATTGTTTTAGGTTTCATTTATTAACTTTTTATTTTTTTACACAAATATTGATTTATAAGTAAACCTTAAAATAGGGTGTAATTATGGAGACCCCTAATTATTGTGAATGCTTGCCTTCTGGTTAGGTTATAATATTGGGGATACAACTATATATACCCATTTTATTATTACTTTATGCAACATCAGAACGGTAACCTTTTGTTTGCCTGTTAGTCCATATACTGTTTAAATTGTTAACCTCTTGTATTTATGTATTTATTTGTTTTTTTGCTATTTTTTATTTACGGTTTTTTATTTGTAAATATATATATTTTTCAAAAAACCTCATACCGATAGTTTATTCTAAGGTTCTGTTAAAATACAGAACCATATGTTTCAGAAACAATTTGATTACCATGTTTTAAATGTAAATACTCGGTGTAGGAGGAGGATCGTTTGGAATCTGGTCAACTAATTAATTAGGCAACACTTGTGTTTCCTCTATTTATTTGGCAACCTGTTGGAAAGGATATCCTGCTTTGATAAAGTTCGCTGGACGAACGAAACGCGTAAGCTAAGCTACTCAAGCTAATCTACTCAAGCTAATCAATTGATACCTGTGTGAAGCTGCTCATTGCACCACGGCACTTTCTATTGGACATTGTCCGGCTATTACGGGAGGCACAGACTTGACCGGGGATAACATCTTTGGTTCGGAGGAGTTTATTTGGTATTCTACTGGTGGCCACCCCTTCTGCTCATACAGGCGGCTGAATTGTGGAACGTGTTTACAGGAGGATCAGGGCGCTTCATTTCCAACTCCCGATCGTCGGGTAATACCCAACCTCCACACGACCCTCAAGCGGCTTTTCCTTATAAAATACTCCTTCCTCTAAACCCGGCAGGTTGTATGATTCTCCCTTCTATATCAGCCATTTGCTGGACTTAATTTGTGCACGATTGGAAATTTGAAAATCCGGATTTATTCCAAATTGAATTGAATCTTTTTCATATATGCTTATTTAGCTTCATTGGTATTCTATCTTGATTTTAAGTATTTCATTTTATAGTTATAAATAAATTGTATATCTATTCTACATCAGGTTGCCGTTCTATGTGTGTGTTTCTTTCATCTGAACCAGCTTGTGATATACACATTTTTAATTAATTAGCGCTGTTAACTTATTTTCTTTTCTGTTTATTTGTGGGGAGGAGAGCAAATTCTCCCATAACAGCAGCTGCCTCCTGTTCAGGCGCCGTAGGTTTTTTTCTCTTTTTCACTATGGATCATACCAAGTGAACATATTGGCAAGAAACGGGAGGACACTACAGAGAATTCTGCAATCCCTCCACTATCTGTAACATCAGCAATAAAGTACCAATGGGAAGGGTTATGTGCACAGATTCCTCAGGAAGTAGAATTGTGGGACACAAAGCAATAATATAGAATAAAACTCAAACCTTAAGAACTTTGGCATTCACAGACTCCTTCTCTTTGTAAAAGAATCGCACCATCTGGATAGTCAGGTAGGCAGGTAAACGACTTATCCTGGACTGAGGAAGAGAGAAAACATATAAACACATCCCCGATATTGAAGGCAAATTAGTCAAATTTTCTCTTTCAATTAGATAAGAGAAGCCACATACAAGTACATGTAGTAATTACCTTCATGGAAAATAAACAATAGCCACCAAAACAATTCATGTAAACGCATACATATTAAACAGGAAAGTTCAATAATGCATATTTATTAATAATTCAATCTAAAAATAAAAAAAAAATAAAAAATAAAGGAAACATACGAATATCATAATACCCGGAAAACCAAAATAAGAGTGGACAGATTTACATGTACTTACAGTTTTCATATATAAAGCATTTCTTTGTAACAAAGGAGAGTGTTTGGTTATTTCTTCTTGAAGGCGCTGTAAACAAAAACATGGGAACATTTACTATAAAAACAAATACTATGCTAGCAACACATAAAACTGGCATGCGCAAGATGGGAATCTGTCTATATTACACATTTTACAGGAGTGGCTTACTGTTTATGGGGGGGAAAGGCTTTTAAGCTTTTTGCTATTAGAAGGTTTGGTTGGGTTTTGTTCAATTTTTACGTTGAAATAAAATAAAATAAATAAAATGATCTAAAAGCAATTATCACAACGTTTACATTACAAGAATCAAAGAAATAAAATCAATGGATACAAATTTAATGAACCCCATACAGTGCCAGCCAACCAATACATAAGCCTGCAAGGCAATGACAGCCAATTTCAGATAATACCATTATAAAGTAAATATTTTGCTTCATTTCCTAGTTTCTCAAGTTGCTCTGCTGCGTTAAGATGTTAATGATACATGTATTATAATGACAAATAAACAATAGTCATTAAGAAATAGTCTGATTAATGTAATTTCATGCCAGTAGGCATTCCCAGCTATCCTATCCAACCCCCAGTCCAGAACATACAAAGAGAACGTCACTTGTAGAAACCGTTAAAACAGATGTGGGATCACCTGACACATACAAAGGAGGGGCTTTGTAAGATACTGGAGATGACTGGTTGAATAACCTGCATGCAGCCATTAGTAGATAGCAATGGAGCTAGTCTTACCAGTTTGAGGCCGGTGAAGAGATATTTCACTTCTTGGTTAATAAAGCAGCTGAGTTGGAGCTGGTTTTCTTTGCTTTTTGTTGCTTCTTCCTCCTCAGATTCAGTACACTTCATGCTTTACACATTATTAAGAAGCAACACTGTATGCACATATGTATGGCACAAAAACACGTTGATGTTTAACAGCCAGAAAGAGGGACTGGGCATTCACATAAATTTATGGATCTTTGAGAAATTCTAATTCTGGCACTTCTCTACAAAATAAAAACGGTTTAAAATCATCTTTCTTAGCAGCCCTAATAAAATATTGCTGGCCCATAGCTGATCTGCGGAACCAGAAAAGCCAGTCCTCGGTTATGTAACATATTACCCAAGTGATATAGTAATTATGAAAGGACACACATAAAAAGTCTAAATAATTGGGTGACTTTTTTTCTGTAGAGTATGTGTGCTACATATTGCTTAAATCCCTTACAGATATTTTATCCAAGCCATAAAAAAAGATGGCACATGGGAAAGTCGTTATTTATTTTAAAATGAAACCAAATAAGGGCCCAATGGTCTCACTTCAGAATACACTGCTATGAAAATACGGCAGGCTCCCGTGGCCCACAAAAAAAGGAGTTTGCGTAAAAGGATACGATGATTCAAATTCAATGCTAAAGAACTGGTCGATAAAGCTTTTCTTCTTTGGTGGGGCGGCAGCAGCTCCTGAGTCAACCTAAGAGAAACAAGTGGATAAAATAAAGCAAGCATGATCATTATTGATTCAGTTTGTTTTATTATCAACTTCTATTTGAACATTTATTTCCCACTCCCATTAACAGAGCTGTGAACATGCCTGTTTGTTAGTGTTAGCAAATATTAGTGCGAGGAGCGAAGACCATCTCTCATGGTACAGTGTCCTAGTAGGAAATAATACAGAACCCTGAAAGCTGGTCACTTATACCCCGCTCAGATTACCAGCTAAAAGCCGGGGTTTTCATGAAAACCCTGGCTTTTTCTAGCAATCTGAACGTGAACCCCGGCTAAAAAGAAGGGGTTTGCGGAAAAAGCCGGGTCTCGCGGCTCCACTGCACAGCGGTGACCAGGGAAATCCCGGGTCACCGCTGTCAGTGTGAACGGGCAGCCCGGCGTGTCCCTGCAAATCCCCAGGGTTTGAAAACCCCAGGGATTTGCAGGGCTGGTAATCTGAACGGGGTATTATTCTGCCTGCTATGTTAAGCAAGTATTCCCTCTAACAAGGTATAATATTCCTACAATGATTACTTATTATATTACGGATTGTATATGTATTTACATTATATACACTTCAATTTTAATAAATAGTTCTTAAATATGCAAGATCTTATTTATGGTATAAAAATTAAAGTGAAAATGCATATACATCTTTTATACGTTTTCCAAGCAAACAAATAGTTCTTAGATAGCAAAACCAGATAAAACAAGCACATTCAATGGGCAAATCTAATATCCTAATGTATTCAATGGTTTAGTACAAGGAAACAGATGACAATATTCATGGAATGTTACCATTGCCTATGAAGCTGACATGGAGTAGTCTGCCCATGCACCTAGTAGTCTTAGCCAAGAGATGGTCTAGATAGG